>JBBPUL010000815.1:0-14407 GCA_038094675.1 Spongispora temasekensis
GTCTAGTGCATCTTACCAACTATTTTGTCTTTCGTTGCTACTCAACAACTGCTAAGTCACATTAGAAAGAAAAGTTGAATTTAGTTGCCATATAGTTGGAATTAGAACCATGTAATTTTACTGATGGGGTTGAATGGTGCAACAGGTAAGGGCTGCGGGGGAACAGACGAAGAGGCAGGTTTAGAAGGCCCAGACGCAGTGCGTGAGGCCTCGACAGCAGGTGAGACGATTTTGTTGGTGACCGAGGCTGCCCAAGGCGCGGGGTGAGCAGGCCTTCGGACAGGTATTTCTACACTGTCGAAGCGAACTCGCTTCCCCTTATCCTGTTTGTCATGCTGAAAATTAGCCCACGCTTGGGCAATATATGCCTGAAACTCGGGGTCAGTGAGAACGGGGTCCGACTCATCACTAGGCTCGGTGTCGAGTTCAGTTAGGAATACCGAAGGCTCGATGTCTAAAACTGCGTCGGTATTGGGGAACAAAAGCGAGAGGATTCCTGTCGTGATGGAAGACGAAGGTGTAGGAGCGGGGGTCGGTATGACCAGTCGATCTAAGCAGTCGCGCAGGCATCTGATACCCGGGATCCTGGGAATGCGTTTGCCATCGGGCATGCACAAGCGGCCGTCGGTCCCGCGTGCTGCCCGTCCGGAAGTGACATAACTGTCGACGTAGAGGCAAGATCCCATGAAGTGGCTAGGATCTGCACAGAATGCACAGCTTCGGGGTGCACTCTGCTGGAACTGTGTGTACTCCTGCTTGACGACGGGAGAGGCGAAGCTGGGAATAGGGGCTGCCAGACATGGGGCCACCAAGGCGCACACGAAGGAAGGTGCCAGTGGTACTGAAGAACCCCACACAGAGCCTTGCCCGGCCGTGATTGCTGAGGCTGCGGCAGATGGGAACTGTGAGGTGGCTGCGCCAGCGAGTAAAAACTCAGCAGCTTCGACAGTGTCGTCCATGGGGTACGGTTTGTGGAGATGGTGGTTCTGCTTAGTAAACATGAGGCGGTTCCGAACCTGCGCTTCTAGGTCGGCAGGAAGGCCAAGCATAAAAATAGTGTTGTGGTCAAGCTCGGCAAGCTTTCCTCTGTCGATCAGCGTCTTGGTAATCTTTCTAAACTTACGACTGTAATCACCGAACTCTTCCAGGGTCCGCATAGTGCTTTCTCAGGATCCCTGAATGAGTATCTGTAAGTCTGCGAACATATAATGGTTGGCTTCACAGCCAGGGTATAACTTTTTTATGACGGCCACAAATGCTGCCCAAACTGTGGGAACGGCAGACGCTTCCGGGAGCTGCTCCCATCTGTCTGACTCGTCGTAGTCGGCATAACGGATAGCAGCGCGGATTCTCTGAGCCTCGGTAAGCTGCGAAGCATCGGCAAGCTGCTCGACATCCTCGAGGAAGTGCGGCAAGAGCGCAGCCTTGCCTGAGAACTTCGGGGTATTGTTCGTGCCTCGGAGGGGCATCTGGAGGGCTTGATGGGCCATTGGTAGATTCGGTCTCGGCAGTAGTGCAGGAAGGGGGTTCGGTAGAGGGACAAGAGGGGGTGCTGCGGCGTGATGAGCCGGGGTACTGGTCTGGTTCGGAGTGAGGCTAGGCGGTATCGGCGAGTTTTGGTAGGAGATGCGCGAGGCGTCAAGTAGATAGGAAAGTGATGGGGAGGATGAGGAGTAGGAGATAGGTGGAGAAGGCAATGATGACGGGGTTCGGTCCCAGAGAGGAGACAAAAACAGGGAGTTTTCTGCTGCCTCCTGCTGAATAGGAGGTGTGGATTCTATAAACGCTCTGGGCACCTGTTCGCTAAAGCTCCAGGGACTGGCTAAATTTTCCTGTAGAAATGAAGGGTCGACAGGTGAAATATCGTCGCAGTCGGAAGGCATCTGTGGCTGTGTGGTTCCTGGAAAATCGGGGTGGTTTTCAGCTGCTGTGGGTGATGTTCAGTCACCATTGAATAGTTGGATAGGGTCTAGGGTAGAGAGTTCAGGGAGGTCGGATCGGTTGTGATGTGTCCGGAGAGGAGACCGGCTGTAAAATTAGCGAGTCTTCACCGATTTGTAAACAGCAAAAATGCTCAAGGAAATTTTCGAGCTCGAGCCTTCTAGGAGTCGGTTGGAGGCATCGTCTGGAACCTCTAGCAGAATCCCTCATGGTGGGCTCCAGTTGTAAAGATCCTAGAATAGCTGGGAGGAACTAGGAGACTAAGTTCTCTAGTCCTGGCCATCAGGAGAGAGTGTGGGCACAATATGTTCACCCCAAAGAGATTCTGGGTAGAGGCATCCAGAAACGGAGTGTCCGAAATGACTTCAGATGGTCTCAAGGTTCGACTGAGGTGACACGGCAGAAGCTGAGGCTTAGATGGGGTGGCCGAGCTTGACTGGTTAGTGATAAGAGAAAAGTGAATCCAAGCGTTCTCGAGGTGGATGAAGAAGAACGGTAGTGGAGGAGACGGGCGGCAGTGAAAATAGCGGATGTTGGCAGTAGCGGCAGCAGTTGCAGTGGATAAAATGGTCGGTAGTTGTTCTAAATGGTCGGTGATGAATGTGAGCTAAAGGGAGCTGATTTCTAATTCTGAAGAACAAATCTTTATAGTCCCAGGCATTCCTGAGACTGCGAGATGTAGCGCATGTATTAAGAAACTATGTAGAGTGACATGCGACGGGAAATATAAGTGGTGATTGCGATATGTACAAATTTGAAAGAAGGGTGTTATGAGTATGAGAAAGGCTATGCAGGGGCCAATGGAATGGGCACATGATGTACAGGAATGGACCAACCACTATAGTGAGGTGCCGAGGGTTCGACCGTGCACTCAGTGAGCTCGGTGTAGAGCACGGTATGCCTCTACGGTTACACCGGGTGTTTTTCACACTTTCCAGGAGCCCGCTATCGCTCTGCAAACTCAGCCTCCCTTCCTCGTCGCTCTCCGAATGTTTTCGCATGATGCCGAGCTCACAGAGCGCACGGCCGAACCCTCGGCACCTCACTATAGCGGTCGGTCCATTTCCGTACATCATGTGCCCGTTCCATCGGCCCCCTCGTAACACCCCTTTTTATTCCAAATTCCTTTTTTTATTTTATTCCAAATTACTACGTATCGTGGTCGCCACTCGGCCATTATGTAATAATTCTCATCGCATGTCACTCTACATAGTTCCTTAATACGCGCGCTACGTCTCGCAGTCTCAGGAATGCCCGGGACTATAAAAATTTGTCCTTCAGAATTAGAAAGGGAGCTTCCTTTAGCTTACATTCATCACCGACCATTTTGAATGACTACCGACCGTTTTATCTACCACCACTGCCACCACTACCGCCAACGTCCGCTATTTTCACTGCTGCCCATCTTCTCCACCACTGCCCTTCTTCGTCCACCTCGGGAACGCTTGGTTTCACTTTCCCCTTATCGCTAACCAGTCAAGCTCGGCCGCACGTCCCGGCCGCTCCTCTCTCAACCTCGGGCGCACGTCTCGGCCGCCCCGTCTAAAGCCTCGGCTTCAGCCGCGTCACCTCGGTCGGACATCGGGACCATCTGTAGTCATCTCGGGCACGCCGTTTCTGGATGCCTCTGCCCAGAATCTCTGTGGGGCGAACACATCGCGCCCACACTCTCTCCTGACGGCCAGGACTAGAGAACTTAGTCTCCTAGTTCCTCCCAGCCGTTTAAGGATCTTTACAACTGGAGCCCACTGCGAGGGGTTCTGCTAGAGGCTCCAGACAATGCCTCCGACCGACTCCTAGAAGGCTCGAGCTAGAAAATTTCCTTGAGCATTTTCGCTCTTTACAAATCGGTGAAGACTCGCTAATTTTACAGCCAGTTTCCTCTCCGGATGCACAGCACAACCGATCCGACCTCCCTGAACTCTCTACACTCGACCCTATCCAACTATTCATCGACAGCGACTGAACATCACCCACATCAGCCGAAAACCCACCTACAGCAGATGAAAACCACCCCGATTTTCCAGGAACCACGCAGCCACAGTTTCTAGGAACCACACAGCCACAGACGCCTTCCAACAACGACAATATTTCACCTGTCGACCCCTCATTCCTACAGGAAAATTTAGCCGGTCCCTGGAGCTTTAGCGAACAGGTGCCCGGAGCGTTTATAGAATCCACACCTCCCATTCAGCAGGGGGGGGTAGAAAACTCCCCGTTTTTGTCTCCTCTCGGGAGGGGGACCCCGTCATCATCGCCTTCTCCGCCTATCTCCTACTCCTCATCCTCCCCATCACTTTCCTATCTACTCGACGCCTCACGCATCTCCTACCGAAACTCGCCAATACCGCTTAGCCTCACTCCGAACCAGACCAGTACCCTGGCTCATCATGCCGCAGCACCTCCTCTTATCCCTCTACCGATCCCCCTTCCTGCACTACTGCCGAGACCGAATCTACCAATGGCCCAACAAGCCCCCCAGATGCCCCTCCGAGGCACGAACAATGCCCCGAAGTTCTCGGGCAAGGCTGCACTCTTGCCGCGCTTCCTCGAGGATGTCGAGCAGCTTGCCAATGCTTCACAGCTTACCGAGGCTCAGAGAATTCGCACTGCTATCCGTTATGCCAACTATGACGAGTCAGACGGATGGGAGCAGCTCCCGGAAGCGTCTGCCGTCCCCGCAGTTTGGGCAGCATTTGTGGCCGCCGTAAAAAAGTTATACCCTGGCTGCGAAGCCAACCGTTATACGTTCGCAGATTTACAGATACTCGTTCAGGGATCCCGAGAAAGCACTATGCGGACCCTGGAAGAGTTCGGCGATTACAGTCGTAAGTTTAGAAAGATTACCATGATGCTGATCGACGGAGGAAAGCTTGCCGAGCTCAACCGCAACACTATTTTTATGCTTGGCCTTCCTGCCGACCTAGAAGCGCAGGTTCGGAACTGCCTCATGTTTACTAAGCAGAACCACCATCCCCACAAACCATACCCCATGGATGACACCATCGAAGCTGCTGAGTTTTTACTCGCTGGCGCAGCCACCTCGCAGTTCCCATCCATTGCAGCCTCGGCAATCACAGCTGGGCAAGGCTCCGTGTGGGGATCTTCGGTACCACCGGCACCTTCCTTCGCGCGCCCCTCGGTTGCCCCTGCCAGTATGGCCCCACGTCCGGCAGCCCCTATTCCCAGCTTTGCCCCTCCTGTCATCAAGCAGGAGTACACACAGTTCCAGCAGAGTGCACCCCGAAGCTGTGCATTCTGCACAGACCCTAGCCACTTCATGGGATCTTGCCCCTACGTCGACAGTTATGTCACTTCCAGATGGGCAGCACGCAGGACCGACGGCCGCTTGTGTATGCCCGACAGCAAATGCATTCCCAGGATCCCGGGTACCCGATGCCTGCGCGACTGCTTAGATCGACTGGTCGTACCGACCCCCACTCCTACACCTTCGTCTTCCGTCACGATGGGCATCCTCTCGCTTTTGTTCCCTGATACCGACGCGGTTTTAAACATCGAGCCTTCGGTATTCCTAACTGAACTCGACACTGAGCCTAGCGATGAGTCGGACCCCGTTCTCACTGACCCCGAGTTTCAGGCTTATATTGCCCAAGCATGGGCCAATTTTCAGCATGACAAACAGGAAAAGGGGAAGCGAGTTCGCTTCGACGGTGTAGAAATACCCATCCGAAGGCCCGCTCACCCCACACCTCGGGCAGCCTCGGTCGCTGACGAAATCGTCTCACCTGCGGTCGAGGCCTCGCGCACTGCATCTGGGCCTTCTAAACCTGCCTCTTTGTCTGTTCCCCCGCGGCCCTTGCCTGTTGCACCGTTCAACCCCACATCCCGTAATGTTCCCCCTTCATCTACCAGAGCTAACGCTTCCACCCCCGCTGCCCCTATAGGGCAATTTAGATATTCCTTTCCCCTCGAAGACGATGCCATGCCCAAGCGCGTGTTGGACTGAGTACTCGACACGTCAGTCTCGGTATCATTCAAGGACCTCTTGTCGGTTGCTACCGACGTTCGCTGACAGCTCAAAGATTTGACCACCTCGAAGCGCGTCCCACTCGCGACGCACACAGTCCAGGTGAACGAGCTCTCGGGCCAAGACCCTGAGGCCATTCAGCGTGAGTGGGGCGACAAGCTCAACACCAACAATGACGGGCTCATCGTAGCTCATCATAGCCTCCCCCTTCGATCCATCGACATGCGAGTGGTCGGTTCCGAAAGGACCCTCTAAGCGGTCCTCGACTCGGGATCCGAGATCGTCGCTATGCCGAAACGGATTTGGGAGACACTCAGTCTACCCATCCGCTTAGATCATATAATAACCATGTCAAACGCCAACACTAGCACTAACACTACCCTCGGCGTAGTCGAGAACCTTCGCCTAGACCTCGGTGCTGGCGAGGTTTGCCTGCAGGTTCAAGTGGTGCAACAAGCCCACTTCGATATGCTACTCAGCCGGCCATTCACAAGTCTCCTCAGCGCCACCACTGACGAGACCCCAGACAGCAGTGCAACCGTCACCCTCACCGACCCAAACAACGGGAAAATGTATAAACTGCCGACCCGCCCCTGGACTAACAGGTGCCCTCGGTGCCGAAATGGGCTGGCATGCGAAAGCCATACCCACGCACCCAGGTTGGATTTTTAGACATCGATGATCCACCGAGAGGTCGGGGAGTGTCACATCCATCGTTGTTCGCATTCATCCACTCTTGCTCTCCTTCTCCCGTCCAAGCCGCCGAATTTAGAATGGACCGTAATTCATCGGATCCTGTGATTCAATACTCTTTTCTTTCTTCTACGCAGTCTTCTCTTTCGCCTCCCCATGTTCTCACACTTTCCGAGACTTATTCTTTCGACTCTGTTTCACACGCGCTGGCTTACAAACCAGTGGCAAAGAAGGTTCAGCCCGTCATCGGTCCTCTTAGCGAGGAATACCGACCGATTCGACGCCTGCCTGCCGAGCCCCTTTTTGGTCTTCTACCCTTGCTGACTAACCCCCCGGCCTTCGTGCCTGGGGACCATTACACACAGGAACGCGCTGATGCGCTCGACCTCGATCCCACGAAGTGGTTGTGGCCCGAGGAGCTGAAACTTGTCCAGTGGGTTGTTTGCAACCACGAGACAGCTTTCGCTTGGGTACCGGCCGAGCGCAGTCGCCTCGACGAACGCTACTTCCCGCCCGTCAAGATACCGACAGTACCCCATACGCCTTGGGTACTGCGAAATATCCCGATTCCCCCGTCGTCCTGGGATCAAGCCATCCAAATCATCAAAGACCGAATCGCCTCGGGAGTGTATGAACCATCTGCCACCGCTTACCGATCTCGGTGGTTCTGCGTGCTCAAGCAAGATGGCAAGACGCTCCGCCTCGTACACGACCTTCAACCTCTCAACGCGGTCACTGTCCGCGACTCCTCGGTTCCGCCCTTTGTCGAGCACCTCGCTGAGTCATTCGCCGGCTACGCGGTGTATGGGATGATGGACCTTTTCACTGGTTATGATCAGTGCCCACTCCACACCGAGTCTCGGGACATGACTACGTTCAATAGTCCCCTCGGTCCCCACCGTCTCACCACTCTTCCGATGGGACACACTAACGCTGTTTAGGTTTATCAAGCCGATATGGCCTTTATTTTACAGGACAAAATACCCCACCACACCATGCCTTTCATCGATGACCTACCGGTCAAATCTGAAACCACCCGCTACCAACGCCCAGATGGTACTTACGAGACCATACCCGAGAACCCAGGCATCCGAAAATTCATTTGGAATCACCTCATCATTGTCCACAGGATTCTGCAACGCCTCCAGAATGTCAATGTCATCATCTCTGCGAAGAAGTTCGTGCTTGCTGCCCCGGACGCGACGATCGTCAGGCACAAGTGCACTTTCGAAGGCCGAGTGCCGCATGAGGCGAAAGTTCAGAAGATTAAGGACTGGCCCAAGTGTGAGACCTTGACGCAGGTTCGCGGGTTCCTCGGCACCTGCGGCGTTGTACGTATCTTCATCCGAGACTTTGTGACCATCGCTCGGCCGCTCGTCAATTTAACCTGTAAAGGCGTCCCCTTTGAATGGGGTGACGCGCGACATGACGCAATGACTCATCTCAAGGACGAGATCATCAAGTCCCCTGCGCTCCACCGCTTAGACTATGAGTTGGGCTGCGAAGTTGTCCTCGCTGTCGATACCTCGGTCATCGCGGTCGGGTTTATCCTCTCGCAGGAAGGCGACGATGGCAAATGCTATCCCAATCGTTTCGGTTCTATTTCCCTCACGACTGTCGAAAGCTGTTATTCGCAGGCTAAACTCGAACTCTACGGTCTTTTTCGCGCCCTTCGGGCAGTTCGCATTTTTATTTTCGGTGTTCCTAACCTCATCGTCGAGATGGACGCTAAGTACGTCAAAGGGATGATCAACAATCCCGACCTACAGCCGAACGCGACCATCAACTGCTGGATCGCAGGCATTTTATTATTCCATTTCGAGCTCCAGCACATATCCGCCGAGAAGCATGCCGGGCCCGATGGCCTCTCTCGGCGCCCTCCATCTGATGATGATCCACATGATGATGATAACATTGAGGAATGGCTAGACGACTCGTACTCGTTTGCGATCACATTGCTTAACGACCGAGCCACTCCTCGGGGCTCAGTGGTGCACGCCGAGCCTTCTTCGCGTTCGGGCCCTGGTGTTTCAATTTATCGCCTGAGCCTTCCCAAGGACCCCGCACCTCTTTCTTCGCACCTGCCTTACCATTCTATCCTTACTTCATCTTCTAACGAGCCAGACGCGCCGCTGGACTCGCCTACTTTACCGCGTTCAGCCAAGGCCATGGCTCGGGAAGCCCGGATTTGGCAGATTCGCGACTTTCTCAAGTCCCACGAGCGCTCCGCTGACCTTTCCGATGCAGAGTTCCACACCTTCATCAATTCGGCGACGAAATTCTTCCTCCTCCACAGCTCCCTTTGGCATCGGGAACCGCACGGCCGCCATCAGTTAGTCGCGCCCGAGCGCTGTCGTTACAAACTGATTAGAGAGGCTCACGATGACCTCGGGCACAAGGGTGTCTTCACGGTTCGGACGCGCTTGCTCCTGCGCTTCTGGTGGCCGATGTTAGTCGACGACGTCAAATGGTTCGTGCACACCTGCCACGAGTGCCAGATTCGGCAGCACAATCGTTTCCATATTCCCCCCACCGTACCGATCATCGGAGGTCTCTTTCGCAAGGTCCACTTGGACACGATGTTGATGCCCTGCTCGGGTGGCTACCGATACATCGTCCAAGCTCGGTGCGCCTTGACTGCTTATCCAGAGTGGCGTATGTTGCAGTCCGAGAACGCTACCACGCTCGCCTCTTTTATTTTCGAAGATATTCTCTGCCGTTGGGGGCCCGTCTCGGAAATTGTTACTGACAACGGTCCCGCCTTTCTTCTTGCTCTAGATGTCCTCGCGGACTGCTTTCACATTCGGCACATCTGCATCTCCCCCTATAACTCCCAAGCGAACGGGGTGGTCGAACGGCGTCATTACGATGTCCGGGAGGCCATCCTTAAAACTTCCGAGGGGGGGGAGTCGCGCTGGCATACTGCCACGCACTCAGTATTTTGGGCCGAGCACGTTACCGTGCTTCGGTCGACCGGGCTTTCGCCCTATTTCATGGTTCATGGCATCAAGCCCCTCTTCCCATTTGATCTCACCGAGGCAATGTTCCTCATTCCCCCTTTAGATGCCGACCCCCTATCACCAACCGGCCTTGTCGCATGGCATGCTCGGCAGCTGCAGAAGAGGCCCGACGACCTCGCAGCCATCGCGGACCGAGTTCGAAAGGCTCGGTTTGATTCTATCAAACATTTCGAAGCCGCATTTAAAAATCAGATCAAGAACTTCGACTTTCGTGCGGGAAGCCTCGTCATCGTGTGAAACACATGCATAGAGAAGGAGCTAAACCGAAAGACGAAGCCAAGGTATCTCGGGCCGATGGTCATCCTTCGCAGGACAACCGGAGGATCCTACCTTTTGGCCGAGTTGGACGGGGCAGTCTCAAAGCTGCGATACGCGGCATTTCGCCTCATTCCTTACTATCCCCGAATGCACTCTACCATTACCGCGACTGACCTTACAGGTTTAGACGACGACGATTTAGATAGGATGGCAGGAGAAGACGTAGAAGAGCCTGCCGAGGACGATTCGGGCACTTTCGAGCACCCCTAGACTCCCTCACTACCTACCGAGGATGTTTCTTTTACTCTGTTTAACTCCGGGCTTCGACCGGCGACCTCTCATCTCACTCGCATCCAAAAAGTCAAAAAACGAACTAAAACAGACAGACACAACCCTCCTCATCGTACTATACATTCCAAATCACCAAAAAAAAAAAAAAATCCTTTCTATTTTCATCTCAGGTCTCATGTATGCCGAGCCTTCGGGCCACCTTTGCTTCTAACGCGTCCGGGACTGCGCACGTTTTTTCTCCCTCTCATAGAACTAAGACCGAACAATACCGAAAAATCAGAGAAATCAGAGAAACCGTCGGCAGGGATAGATGTTGCAAGCCGACCGAGGAAGACAAGTTGGGCGGTATCCCGCACAAGGACGTTTCTTTTTGCTTCTTTCTTTACTTCTCTTATCTCTTTCCTTTCTTTTGCCGAATCGCGCATTTATATTACAACTACGGACGTTATAATTTCTGCGCCTACAGGTCGAGGCCCTGGAGCTCGCCGATAATCTCGGCCGACTCATCCATCACCTCCTCCAGCTCCACCTCCAGCGCCTTGAGGCTGCCTCGGACTTGATACATTTTTGCGTACGCCATGTTGAGGCAGTGTACGAGCTGCTTCCGGGCCTTGTCGACCGAGGGCTTGACGGTCGTTCGACTCGGGGGCGGAACCTCCTTCGCCTTGCCCTTGCCCTTGCCCTTCACCGGGGTCTCTTTGTCGCCCTCGTCCTCGTCGCTGACCACGACCGGTGACTCGGCCCGCTTTCAGGGAGCTTTGGCGGTCACGCGGATCGGCCGAGCACCTGTCGAATGGTCAGCTGGTAGCCAGCTTCGGACCGAGGGACATACCTGGTTTGTACACGATCACCACCGCCACACGACCGGCGGCCGGAAGCGCCGCGGGCATCATCCCCGGCCTCTGCCTCTTCAGGGTCGCACGATCGGTCGACCAGCTACAACGAATCTTGTGGGACTGGCACTGTGCGCACGCGGCACCAGTATCCTTCGCGCAGGACCCGGCTTCCCCGACCTTGACGCACTTCGCGCACGGGCCCAGGCGTTCGGTGTCGGATGCGCTGGCAGTCATCCGCTTCTTCGGCACGACGGCCGACACGACCTCGTCGTCATCGTCATCCTCGCGCCCCCGCTGCTATCCATCAGTACTCGCCCATGCTCACAACCCTCCCGACGTACCTTTCGGCTCGACGACGCGACGGAATGACTGCCCGCAGCCTCGCTAACCTCGGCCACGGAGGAGCGAACCTCCGAGGTCTCGCTGACCTCAGTCACCGTGGCCTGGACCTCCTCCACGTCCATCGCTGTCCCCTGCATGGGGGCCGGCTCTCACACCTCTTCTGCAGCCCTGGCTGCCGCCTCCCTCTGCCTCGCACGCTCCAGCCACTCAGCCTGGATGCACTCCGCGTCGACGACCGCAACTTTGGTGTCAGCCTCGAGCTCAGTGTTGAGCCCGAGAGCCTCAGCTTCGGCTTGCGCCACGTCCCATTGGTCCTACCGAACCGTTAGTAATCGCGTTGACCCGAAGCCTACGCGCCACACACCATCGCGTCCCCGAACTCGCCCACCCACATCTCCTGCTCCTCCTCGAGATCTTCCCTGTCGTCGGGCATCGACCTGGCGATGGCTTCGATGCATTCCATGGCCGACTTGAACCGCTTGCACACCTCCTGTCGGTGGAGGAGGCCCGCGTCGTTGAGCGCGCGCTGCTTGTCGAACCGGGATTGGAATTGCAGCATCGTTGACTGGGGGGAGATGTTGGGAGTTGAAGTGAAAGAAGGAGAGTAACCGACACGCAGCTCCGACACCGCAACCGAGCACCACGCAATCCGAACTCCGCATTGTGCTGACTAAGCTGGTGGACCTGACTGGGGACAGTCAGAAGCAAGTCCCCTGTGGATGTAGAGCGCGGTACGCCTCTACGGTTACATCAGGTGTTTTTCACACTTTCCAGGAGCCCGCTATAGCTCTGCAAACTCAGCCTCCCTTCCTCGTCGCTCTCCGAACGTTTTCACACGATGCCGAGCTCACAGAGCGCACGGCCGAACCCTCGGCACCTCGCTATAGCGCTCGGTCCATTTCCGTACATCACGTGCCCGTTCCATCGACCCCCTCGTAACGCCCCTTTTTATTCCAAATTCCTTTTTTTATTCTATTCCAAATTACTACGTATCGCGGTCACCACTCGGCCATTATGTAATAATTCTTGTCGCATGTCACTCTACATAGTTCCTTAATACGCGCGCTACGTCTCGCAGTCTCGGGAATGCACGGGACTATAAAGATTTGTCCTTCAGAAGTAGAAATCAGCTTCCTTTAGCTCACATTCATCACCGACCATTTGGAACGACTACCGACCATTTTATCTACCGCCACCGCCGCCGCTACCGCCAACGTCTGCTATTTTCACTGCCGCCCGTCTTCTCCACCACCGCCCTTCTTCGTCCACCTCGGGAACGCTTGGTTTCGCTTTCCCCTTATCGCTAACCAGTCAAGCTCGGCCGCACGTCCCGGCCGCTCCTCTCTCAACCTCGGGCGCACGTCTCGGCCGCCCGTCTAAAGCCTCGGCTCCAACCGTGTCACCTCGGTCGGACATCGGGACCATCTGTAGTCGTCTTGGATGCCCCGTTTCTGGACGCCTCTGCCCAGAATCTCTGTGGGGCGAACACATCACGCCCACACTCTCTCCTGACGGCCAGGACTAGAGAACTTAGTCTCCTAGTTCCTCCCAGCCGTTAAAGGTTCTTTACACCGCATTGTTCTATGCGCATGTTTTCCATTTCATTATCAAACCATAGCTAATTCAAAATTTTCAATTAGGATGCTGCCTGACCATGGACTTTTGGACAAGCAACAATCTGGTGTTAAGGGCAAGAAACTTCGAATGACCTTTTTGTTCATGGCAAATGCAGACGGCACCAAAAAACTCCCTCCACTCATCATCGGGAGAGCATGTAAGCCACATGCATTCCATGGCAAGACTGGTGAACAGCATGGCTTTGACTATCGTAATAATTCCAAAGCATGGATGACCACTTCGCTCTACCAGAAGTGGCTGTCAAAATGGAACAAGAAGCTGAGGGGAGAGGGGAGAAAGATATTGCTCCTTCAAGACAACTTTTCTAGACACGTCGCACCAGATACCCTTACAAACATTCATGTCGAGAACTTTCAACCAAATCTGACTACACATGTCCAGCCCCTCGACCAGGGCATTATCCAGTGCTTCAAATCACACTACCACTCTGCATTCATCTGCCATGCCATTAATTTCTATGATGCTGGCATCACTCCTTCTCATATCTACAATATCGACCAACTTGAAGTAGGCAAGAGCACAGGTAACCCGCGGGTCATTTAATGCTGACCCGCACCCGCACCCGAGAAAAACCCGTACCCTCCATAGCGGGTCCGGGTTTGTATGCGGGTTCAATCAGACATACCCGTAGACAACCCATGCCGGGTTTACCCACGGGTTTATTATATAGACGGTGACAATTATTGAAAATGTATACTACAGTGCGAGCGAGTCCCAGCCGTGCTCGAGTGCATCCTCCTTCCCAGCCTCTGGCAGCTCTGCAACCTTCTTCATGTCTTCGTTCTTGACTAGATTGAGATCGCTCCATATGCTGAGGCACAGAAGGGCACGCATTGACTGAACTGATAGGCGTGATCGGATGTGGGACAGGAGTAGTCGGCCATGGCTGAACAACCGCTCGACATCAACGGATGTAGCTGTTTAATTTTGTCAGTACAGATCTATTCCGAAATGAAAAATAAAATAAGAATAGTTGAATGACTTACCAGGGATTGTTAAATAATCAAGGGCCATGCGGGAGAGTATAGGGTAGATGTGACGGCGCTCATGCCACCACATAATTGGGTTAGTAACGTGCTCAACCTCTGTGCTAAGGTACTGGTCAAGTTCTGACCCAAGATCATGTTACGACAGGTGCGGGTAGCGTCAGCCGTAGACTCGATACGCAACCTAAAGCTGCGAGGCGAAGACGAGGGGCGTAGGTCTTGAGCACGATGCACAGAGACTAGTCACTACTCCGCCTAGGCGAGTATGTAGCGACGTCGAAGACGAAGTCAGAGTATCCTCGAGCGAAGACGCTGCGAGGCCAAGTGGTTCAAAGGGAGAGCAGAGGGGAGCGAGAGGGTCAAAGATGCAATAGATTGCTATCTCGAGTAGGCTCAAGCTGGAGTACATGGCTT
>JBBPUL010000817.1:0-14395 GCA_038094675.1 Spongispora temasekensis
TCGTGTACACCCGGTGGAATGCTTATGGTCACTCTCTGTTACTTGGTTGGCTTTTGTACTTTCATGCTTGTGAATGCTTATGTGCTTATTTGCTTACTTTCTGCTTGTTACAGCACAATCTAAGTACGGCTAAGTAGCAGCCAAGTGCGTTTTAAGTGTGAATAAGTACATTTTAAGAAGAGGGATCTACTTGACAGCACTTATGGCAACTTGTACGCAATGCCTTTGTAAGTGCTCGTAAGTACTGGCCAAGTTTAATTTAAGTGCCGCTAAGTAACACACGAATTTCCTGATGCAGCAGAGGGCAATAACCCCCACTGAGGATGCTCGGTTGCACCTCAGCATTACCCGTTGGCTTTTTATCCCCTTCACAATGATTCAAGCTGAAAAATTTACGAGATTACTATTGAATATCAACCTTACTAACACAATCAATCAAACTGTTCATCTCCACCCATCAATACTGTAGTATGTACATATGTACTGCACCCAGCGCCCAAGAGGTGCAAGTAACAATCCACCGAATGGCTGTTTCAGTCGAACCAAGGCTCATCGTCCACAAAATCTTCATCAACCAGGGGACCAGTCCACGGATGGAGAATCAGTAGTCGTTTCATGCCAATGACTGTAAGTCGTATTTCGTCTTGATCCACAAGTCTCGAAGAACCGGTGATGTGGCAGAGTAAACAGGAATACTAGAATCGGCATGTGGTTGCGAGAGACGGACATCGCTGAGGGGAAAAGGCTAGAAATGACGCCTGCATTCGCGCAACTATGCCATCTATTTCAGTTGGTCTCCAAGGAGCGTGGAAGGTGAGGAGGCACAATTTGATCATAAACAGTCAGATTGGATGGGAGATAGCTGTGGTGACTCCCTGGCATCCCAGTCCATGCGAGTAGCACTGCTGCGTTATCCGAACGTGCCAGGATATGCTCCAACAGCCGACCAACTGCTTGATCGCCCTCCCCAAAAACCACAGAGAGTGCAATATTAAATATTCCGAAAAGCGAATATGCGATGTCTTCGACTCGGACTCTCGTTGTCTGTCTTTTCGAGGCAAGAAACAGCTTCTTCTCCCGTACCCCGTCCAAGCGTGGCTGAAATGTTGCGAGTTCCTGAGAAGCAAACATGGTCGCCTGCTCCATCTCCGAAATAATCTCAGGTGATTCTCTATGATTGAAGATCTCGAGCCAGAGATGGGGTTTCCAATCTTCAGTATAGAACTGGACGAACCCTCGATGCGACATACTCCTGATACGTCCAGCCGCGCGTGTTCCAGATGCTCCGCAGCAAACAACCAACCTCCATCGACTCCGAGAAGACGCCAAGAAGATGAACGATTCTCAGCGCCGCACGACAATACCACCGGAACATGGCAACGACTGACTCTTGCTGAACACCCTTGTCCGACTGGTTGACGCAGCACGTGTCACTCCATGCCCATCGGAACCCATGAGAGCGGACATGAGTAAACAATAACTGGAGAGCTTCTTGTTCGCAGCTTGAAGCAGGTAGTCGATAAACAGGGATATTCTTGACCATCTCAAATGTCGGTTCGCCAGGCTGCCATCTGTGCGAAAACACGACATATTGATAGAATGACTCTACTTCCTTCTGGATGGGCCGTGAGTGGTCATAGATGACCGCAGCTCATCGAATATTGGAAGGCATTCGAAAGCTTCTGCTTGTGCTGCCTTGCCATGGAGACGCCCAGTAGTGACATCAATGAGCTCGCGTGGTATGTCGCGGATCGTCCGCTCAATCTCCTGTCGAATCAGCAGAGTGATATCAATATATTGATTCCGAAGCTCTGGCATGAAGATGAGACCGATGGGTAGCTATTTGAGCTTCGGACTCACTGCGAGGTTGTGGATCAGGCGCCTTGTCGAGAGTTGCGAGCATCATCTCGAATGCACCGAATCCCTCCTTGTGACGACCCAGGCTGTGTAATATAGAATGTCTCATCTTGTACCCCTTGTATGATGATGGGTTGAGATCAATGGCCTGATAGCAGTGTCAACTCGGTACAGTAACCATCACCATCCATACCTTGGCGATATTCCTCAATTCATCTTCCAACAAGCTCATGCGTTCTTCGCAGCACTTGACGATGACGCTTTTGACGTGTGTAGGGCAGAGCGACAACGCATGAGAAGGATACGAGGGCCGCATAGTACTTGCCATCAATCCAGGCCATGAAACGTCTCATTATATTTCATATTCTCGGCCGTTTCTGAGAGCTCACGAAAACATCGGGCGGCATCGCATATGTATGTGGCCGTACGCGTACAGTGTCTCACAGTCGCATTTCTTCTCATATAGGCTGAGGGCACTTGTGGATACGGCAACTTGATCGTTGAGTTCTTGCATGGTCTGATCGGGATGAGCAATGCTTGCTACAAGTGTGGATAAGATCACGACGATACGAACCAAGACGGTAATCAACGAACCTGTGGAGCCGCTGCCTGTCCGTAACCGGTCGAATTGAGCGACTGCGCGTTGGGAGGCGGCGAGTACATTGCGAAGCTCCTTAACCGTGTCTTCTAAATAAGACATTTTCCGAGCTAAGTAACGTATGCAACTGTGAGCCGGAAAAGTGTACTGTGTTCAGGACGCACGAGAATTTTCATCGCGAGCCTGAAGGATCTGTACGGTCTCGCGAAGGTTCTCGTTTTCCGTGGAGGAAATACAGATTTTCGTGTGTTGTCGCATTCCACACAGCTACAGTGACTCGGTCACCATGTGAGCCACTGACGATCCACAGTGTGGCCATTTCGTGAGACAGCAAGAGAGTTGACGCGATTTCCAGCTTCCATTGGGTTACCGACTTCTTTACCGTCTTCCACTCGCCATCGCCGATTCTTCCCGTTATCGCCGCCGCACACGACGTGTTTTCCATCGGCAGAAATTGCGACCGACCATACATCATTGACTTCGATTTGCGTGGCTCCCTTTTGGCTCGAAAAACTGGACTCGTTCATCGTCATGTGCGTTCTATTGGTTAAAAATGTTTGGCCAGCCTTGGTCATTACCTGTCCGTCAATCTTATGCCTCAGTTCCTTCTCCTCCACTTACCCTTTGGCACCAAGAGATTGCCGTTTGAGTTATCTTGGAAAGATCCGCCGCTCTCATCAGTGTAATATTAAGTATGTCCTCAACTTCGGTAGGTCACACAAAGTCACACACTCCGCTCCCGGCTCGACCTTATTTTAGTAATGAGGATTGGATGACGACGAAGAGTAAATGCCTGCATTTACATCAAACCGGGGTTGTCTATCGAGATTAGAAGACGACGGGACTAGTGATGCGTCAATAGAATGGTTAGTCGTATGCAGAGAATGATTGTATGTGCTATCAGCAATGTTATATGCTATATCGTGATATGAAAAATCAAACATATTCCAACATTTCGTGATGGAAAACGGCCTGTGAGCTCCTTCACTTGTGTATGAAGCTTCCCGGGGTGCATTGGATCAGCCGTTGACGATCCGGTCTTGCACCAGTAAACTAAAACCTCTTTTTGTGCTGGCATCAAAAGTTGCCTCTATGCATGCAATTCACGGTGTGCCTGGTGATGGCCAAGTCTGCGATTGGTGAGAGTGGTGTGAGATACCTGAAACTGAGCATATCGATCAGGTTAGGATCGTTAACATGACCTACATTTTGAGCTTTTGCAACTGTGATCATGGTCTTATGACGACCACTCACACAATGCCCTCGATTGTCTCCTGGATGCATAGCTCATAACTTGGGTCAGGACTTGCTCGCTGCTTACCCCTGCTGCTTCGACTATTTGGCCTGCCATCATCAACAGGTTCGGCACGCCCTTGCAAGCAGTTTCAAGCTCAGCTTCGGCACTGGGTGACGACTGAGCGTGACTTTAGCGGAAGGTGCCGGACTCGGAATACAATGTCGGAGTCCGAAAGTTCTTCTCAACTCGACCAGTTCGAAGGCCACGACGGTTCATCACACACAGGATGGGTTTCCCATCCATTCTCATGAACGAGTTCATGTGTCTCCCTGAGGCTCTCGCAGAGCTCAGTTGTAACCAACTGAATGGCATCTAGGTCTCCGCCGTCCAAGGACCCTCCTTCATGAGCAGGTGAGGCGCAGAGACTGTTCCATGGAGATCAGAGGCGCCACCGCATACTGCTTGGGAGTCTATCATCACACTTTTATCCTCCAGTGTACCCCTTACATGGGTGCCTTGTCACGTATGTCGGGCATGAAAAGGGGCAAGCATCAACTAAAAGATAAAGTAATCACTGGAACTCTCGAGTCCCCTTACTCGACCTCCGTGGCTTCCCGTCGTGGGGGGGTTATGGTTCCAGTGAAGACCAACTAATGCTGAAAATGTTTTCCTCTTACGCTACGTAGTGGTTTACTGCGTAAAGCACATGCTTTCGCACGAGTCAGGCTATGCTCCCCTGGAAACGAGAAGGTGGAAAGATGTCTTTCTTTGCGGTATGCACGGCGCCTCTTTGAGTGCAATTCGTGGCTCGCGTCCTTTGGGCGCGAAACTCTTTGATCCAGACTGGGCCTTTTCTCTCGGAATGGTCGGGTACCACAATTTTTGGGCTTCCTCTCCTTTGCGGAGACTTCTACATAAAATGTAATAGCTTTTGCGATACCAAGGATATGTGCTGTAAATTTGTGTCTGTCAGGTCAGTCAACTTGAAATAGGTTTTTCCTTGCTACATTTTCCTATCAGACTGTGATAAAGACCTTCCTATAAACTGGGATGATTTGGGCCGAACGCCCAAACCAGGTTAATGTGGCGCTGATCTGGAGATGCGGCAGTGCCATTATTCATTGATTATCCGACTCCACTCCATCCACTTCCACTACTTCATCACAATGTCTTGGCAGGGTGAGTCAATATGTTGCTGACAATCAGAGAAGACCCGGAATCTATCCCACAGTGATTCCGCCCTCTCATTCCTGTCAAATGCCATCACATCATCGCAGAGATCCTGGACGTGGGCTTGCTCCGAACCGGTAAGATCGCACAGGCCGCCATCGTGGGCCAAGACGGAGAAGTTTGGGCTGAGTCGGTCGATTGCAACGTGTGCATCTTGATCCTTTCTTCTCCTCTACCGCCCCACCACCTCCTCCATACCTCATACATGCATAGACTATGTAATTGTGGATGCCAGCCAGTGTCGCTTACCCACGTACAGATATCCGACGAGGAGCGCAACGTGATCATACGAGCGTTCGGAGACTACCACCCCGCACGCGAGATCTTGGTCGGCGGGAGAAGCTATCCAACAAAGATGACTTGCTTGGACATGATACTCGCCGAAAGCAAGGTTCGTCATTGAGCAGAACGCTTTTTTTTTTTGTACTGTCGATGGTATCTATGGCTTACTTGGCTGACTGACACGCGCGCCAGGACGGGGGGGCCGGATGTATTGTCAAGAAGACCGTCCAGAGCGTGATCGTCGCAGAGCATATATCCACCGCTAACTCGGTCATCGCACTCGCGCTCGTCGAACGACTCGCAGCATACTTGATATCCCAAGGATATTAATCGATCACGATTAATATGTTTTTAACCCAAGATGACGCAGGGTGATGATAATTTCTACGTACACTTCTCTTTCTCGTTTTACCCAAATGTATAATCGAACCTGTAAGAAAAAGGTAAGGTTTGAGCTATGCGTTTGGGGGGGGGCAACACATACATACATACCCGTCTTCTCATTCCTTTGCCTGGGTAGTGTAGAAACTCGGAAAGATTCCCGTCACATCCTCATGATACCAGATCCTGCTCGCGCTACCCGCATTTGCATGCGTGATCCCTTCTTCTTCTTCTTCTTCTTCATCTCTATTACCCTCCCGCCTCGTGATCTCTATCCACATTGCCCCAAGCCCAAGACCGGGTACGAGCGTGAGGGTCTCCGCAAACGCCGGCGTCACGAGGAGTGTAATGCTGTCCTTGAGCGGATCGTGTGGTTTCCTGCCAACAGACGCCCCTGCATCATCCGCCAACGGTTCAAAAGCAGTACGTCCGACACCGCCGTCACCAGGATCAACCACCGGTCCCCGAGAGGTCGCCCAGCAGATCTCCGGCCTCGAGATGTCCCCTTCTACACGCCCCCACGGCTCGAGTATGACCTTGGCAAAACGCATGTGGAGATCTGCTTCGACACCGCTCGCCGAAGGCCTCCATTTTTCGTTCGGTCTCTGGACAACTTCCGCGTCGTCCAGAGCAGTAGCAGCAGCAGCAGTACTGGCGTTAGCTGAGGTCTCAGCTTTAGGATGGCCAGGCGGAAAATGAATCGCAGCGACGCGGCGCGTCGAGTACTCCACGATACCGGTCGTGTGCGTCAATGGAAATACGCTCGGTCCAAGCAGCGAAAACAGCGAGGCCGGATCGCGGTTCCAAGTAGGCTTGGAGTCGGCCCAGGCGGGCTCGTTTCCGAGGCCGGTTCCATCCTTACCGTCCTTCACCTCGCTGTCGTTGTTGTTGTTGTTGTTTTCGTTGTTGTTGTTGTTGTCCCAGGTTGTGCCTTCCTGGGCCCATGGGTTGTTGTCCAGAGATCCTCCGTCACCCCATCCCCCACCGCCCCACCCGCTGCTGTTCCAACCACCGTTTCCACCACCATTGGACTGTTCTTTGATGGGAGACCAAACAGCAGATGGCGTGACGACAACGTCCTCCATGTCCACATTGTCCTCGATGACCTGTTTGAGCTGCATAGCATCATCCGAAGGAAGCGCAACGTTGATCTCGGTACCATGGGTGACGTCCGTTACGACATCGCCAGGATTGACTGCAGTATACATGTGTGAGAGAGCGAGTATACGGCGAGGAGTGCGGATCATTTCCTTGCCTTTTTGTTGTTGTTCAGCCGTGACAGCCGTAGAACCGACGAACGACCAATTGATCCCTCCTTTGCGACCAAAGCACTCCCTGCATGCCTCGTTGAACGCGTCGGGGATCGACTGCCCCACCTTGTGTGTCAGGGGCAGTTCTTTCGTTGCCCATTCGATCACCTCCAAAGCCCGCCTCAAGCCGCGCTGATATCGAGGCTCCGGAAGCACTCGGTTCCGCAGCACGAAAGCGAGGAAGAAGGCGACCAAGCGAGGCATATAGTTCAAGTTGCGTTCCGACCTAGGATGATGAGTCATGCGACCCAAACCAATCGCGACGCTCAGCCGAAAAACAGGAACATAAAAACTCACCAAATGAGACCCTGCTCGCGCATGTGCGATGACAGAAAGATCCGAATCGCCTTCTCTGGGTCGCTGAGGAAGATGGTGATTTTCTCTTCCCTCGCCTCTTCGTCCTGTCTGTGAGGGTCGTCAAAAGCACCATCCTCATCACCGACGTCAAAATCGTCGTCGTCGTTGTCCGATCGCTGGCGTTTCGATGGGCGCGCCGAGGTAGGACCATCGCTGACCCCGGCGTTCGTTGCGAGATGATGGTCGTCGTTTTCATCGTCGGATTCGAAATCTGGAGACTCGGCGCGAGCAGAATTCTTCGTCTCTGCCTTGCGGAACACGGAAGGATTGACGAGGAGCCCGGTGAACAGACGGAACTTGAGGCGGCGACGACGATAAGTGACACAAGTCAGACAATGGAGGACAGTCGCGCGAAACGAGTGATTCTACCTGATCCCACAGATTGTTCAAACCAGACGCGACAGGCGGCCAAGGTCGTCCAGTACGAAAGTCGAATGCGCATTGGAACAACCGGTCGACAGGCGGAATAGTACGTCTGGATGATGATGCACGAAATCAAATCGTCATTCACTGTAGCCGCATGACAGACAGAACTTTCACTGAACGGACACCCACGAGTCATATCGCTCTTTGGTCACCCTCAAATCCTCGCCCTCCTCCCACTCCTCGTACCATGGCAACTTCTTGACGGGGACGGCCTCGATCGCTGTTGTAGCAGCGGCGGCCTTCTTTTTCTTGCGCTTCTTGCGCGAGCTGCTCTTGCACTCGTCCGTTGCATGCTTGATACGGAGCTCGACAGTCGGGATACCGAGCGCGTCGAACTCGGCGTCGTCGTCGTTGCCATTCCCGGCATCCGCATCGCCGCCATGGTGATGGCTCTCGTTGCCCTGATCTAAGTTGTGCTCCGAGAAAAGCTGGATGCCACGGGGCCTGAAATCTTTGAATGGCATGATCGCCACGCCGGGTGGTGCTGTAGGAAAGGGGGGGAACTTGACAAAGGGTGGTTCTGCAGCTGAGACGATGGCGGCGGACATATGGATAGGATGGGAGGACGTATAAAATGTAAGTTTAGCGCAGGTTCCAACTTCTTATCGATGGGTCGACGATACTTCAGCGGTCAAATGACTACACAAGAAGGGAACTACGTTATGTAAAGTCGATTGCTGATACTGAGGGTAGCACCCCTCACCGGTCCCGGCGAAACGGACTAGACATCGTAAACACTGACGGGAAACCGGATGCATTCTCGGGGTGGAGACGACGTCGCACGCGAAACGCCCTGTCTTCCATGAAGGTGCGGACAACAGTCTGCACATATGTAGGGGAACCCGCAATCCACAATAATCGATCCAACTCACTCCCCTCCTTGGACCGCCTACTTCACCGCACTTCCTCGGGAGGTATCCACTCCGGGATTTTTCCCCATTCAAATCTTGCATTCGTGAAAGCCGCCTTGACATCCGCAGGTATGATCTCGTTGTAATCACGAGGGAGGAGGCTCAAGTAGCGATCAGCACCAGGTTTCATCCTGGCCGCCAATTTCGCGCTAGCAAAGTCAGGCGTGCTTGTCGCACCCGGCTTTTCGGTGGAGGGCGTAACGGTCATGGGCGAAGAAGCGAACGGACTATTGGTACCCATAGCGGATGCGGGCAAAGTCATAGCAGGAGCAGGAAGAGTATTACTCAGCGAGGACGCAAACACTGTGGGTTGTGTGGGCCCGAACGCAGATTTCGGCGCTGATGAAGCAGCTCCAAAAGCACTCTGAACCGCAGGCGCAAACTCAAACGCAGACTGGACGGGAGTCGCGCCTGTCGCCGTGTTGCTCGGAACCGCAGCTGAAGTGAAGCTCGACGGCTGGGAGGCAAATGCAGAGAAAGCACTACCGCCGGACCCACCAAACGCACCAGAAGCAGGTTTGATGAGAGACGATTGGCCAAAAGCAGGCTGCGAGAGCTGACTGAAACCCGATCCGGGTTTGGAGAGCTGGGAAAAGACTGATGCTGGCTGTGAAGGCTGACCAAATGCGGACGTAGGTTGGGAAGGTTGGCCGAATGCTGAAGTTGGCTGAGCAGGTTGCTCGAACGCGGATGAGGGTTGGTTTTGTGAGAACGCGGACGCGGGCTGAATTGTTGTACCGAGCGTGGAGGATTGACCAAACACAGAACTAGATTGCGTTGGTTGACCGAATGCAGACGTAGCCTGAGTGGCTTGACCAAAAGCTGACGTGGGCTGACTGGGCTGACCAAATGCCGACAAGGGCTGAGCAGAAGACCCAAAAGCAGATGCTCCTTCGGTTCTCTGGTTGAATACGGTATTGCCACTTGCCGTACCCCCAAAGCCAGTTTGGCCAAAGGCTGATTGTCCAAATGCTGGCGCAGCTGCACCTCCAAACGGGGAGGTTGTGCCAAATGCAGAAGAACCCACATTCGATGCAGAAGTTTGGGCCTGAGTGCTAATGCGGAGTGCTTGTTCATAAACTTGCTTGACATTGTTTCGTGCATTCATGTACATCTGATCCGCAGCTCCAGTACGTTCTGCTTCATATTTGGTCTGAAGAAAGTTAGTTATGTGTAGAATTAGGCGGGGAACCATGTACATATTCGTCGGTTGTTCCTGCTTTGAGAGCGGCAACTGCCTTCAGTCGCAGCTCGTCGGGCGACTCATCCAGACCACCGATAACAACAGGCTCGTACTTCGCAGGACCATATGATGAAAGTGGCCACAACGGCTTATCCTTGAAGGGAGTAATGTCCGAAGCTATGGTTTCTGTTCTGGGAGGCATTTAATGACCCTAATCAACAAAAAAAAAACAGAATGACTAACGTATATAGAAATTGGTTTCCTCTGTTATTACTGGAGATCCAGGTTTGGTCTTGAAAACGGCGTTAGCCACTACGAAGACTGAAGTCAAAGATGTACCGACTGCCAAAGTTCCCGGCGGCCCCGGGGGGGTGTTCGTTTCGACATCGGTCTCCATATTTACATGCTCCACGAAGATAATAAGAACATACTGACTGTGATAAGAAAATTAGTTCATTGTGTACATGCAAAGCTGCTAGTAACTTACCATCGATGCGTCTTGGATGAGTCAGAGAATGTGTTTGACGTTGTTTACCGAAGGCTTCTGCATTCAACAAATACAAACTTTGTGACTCATTCCCCGTGATTTGCATTGACAATTGAGACAGCAGAATAGACCAGATCACACACATGGCAGGTGATTGTGGCGCAGATCTAGCCTATTGTAGGGTATGAGAATTCCTACCCACTAGTTGTTCAAGTGGCAAAGTTAATATCCAACATCTGGTACAGGTGCTTATCCAGGAAGCGATCCCTAGCTCTTGCGATGGCTGTGAAAAGTCCCTGTCACGGGCGAAACTGTTGATAGTCAGCACCATGCCAAATCTGATTGAAAACTGACCTCCAGTGAGTGTCACATCAGCAACTCGCCACCACCAAAATAAGATATGCCAACGGTGAAGCCTTCATTTACTGTTCCGTCCGTGACGTGTCAAGCTCGATGCGTGCTCATGTACGTTCCATTGCATGGGCGCTTCTCTATCAGAAGATTATTTAACTTGTCAGCCGTTGACACCAGTCATTCTCTATGACTCTCGGCGTATGCACTGGTTTCGGGCAAGGCTAAATCTGCCCGTCTCGAGTCGTGTGAGTTGTGAGGTGCCGTGAGTCATTTCACTGCCAATAAACAGATTACCATCACTGATCGGTTATACGTGTGCTTGGTATGTATGTACTGTCTTCCTGCTGCTCAGCTGGAGCGCGGTGGTGGCCAGATGAATCCCCCGTTGGGATATACAGTACGTATTATTGTGTATGTACATATCACATTGAGCTGTCGGGCAAGGTTTCGATCGCTGACAATACTGGAACTCTGGCGTGACATTCACACAGCATTTACCTCGAATCAAGTAACTGGTGCCTCTGCAGCTCAGGGATACCGGAATGACTTGCGGGGCCAGTGCCTGCCGCCGGGTAATGATCTAATATGTAACAGTTAACTCCCTCAAAACCGATAACGCCATCCCCGCAAACGAACTCTCCGGGAAGGTTCAAAAAACTATCGGAAATCAGGGAGTATCGGTTTTACTATCCGTTGCACTATCCGAGGGAGTTGTCAAGGCGCCCCCCGACCAGACTACCCCAGTCTTCTCCCCAATGACCTCGTCACATTTGATGCCTTCCATTCGCCTCGTCCCTATACAGTATGTATAGAATCCACGGTTTGAACTACTTACCGTGACACACGTGCCTACATACGTATAACAGGTACATGATGCAGGCACAGTGTGTGCTTTACATCCTCCATCTTGGGCAATATGTATTAATCGATTTATTCTACACCCAGAACCCCAGCCTGGGTCCTGTTCACAACGGTCAACATTGGCCGGAGTGTGTCAGGTACCCACGAGCCAGCGACCCAAATGCGAGGCAACTTGGGGCTGTGGGCGGATGAACGGGCGGGATCACGAAATACAAATCTCTCGGATTGGCAGAGCACAAGCATTGATCCGGACGGCGCATAACGTTACTCCCACAATGCTGGGGATATAAATTCGAGCACCATCCGTTCAAATTCTCTAACCTTTCCTTTCTCTTTAAAGATGAAATTGCTTGCCACCGTCGTCGTTCTGTTCAGTTCCCTGTTTTCTGTGCTGGGCCAGACTATCGAACTCGGTGCTCCGACTCCTGGGACTGTGCTTTGCCCCGGAGAGTCCTTCACCGCTCAAGTTATCCTGCCTGTAAGCCTCAAAGTACTTCTCTTATGTTTACCTCTCGTCTGAGATCGTTCGATATCCCAGGAATCCCTCGCATCTTGTATCCAAGTCGGCATTGCTCTCGCGATAAATAGCTGCAACAATGGTGTATGTCCCCAGCCTGCAGACCAGCTCGGCAACGTGCTCTACGCCGGCCAGTGGAACCCCACCCCTCATAACCCGGGAGGGTTCTATCAAGATTTCTCCTTGCAAGTGCCCGACTACATGACCCCCGGACCTGCCATCTTTTCGCTAACGCATCTGTGCCTGCTTGGGGTACGTTGCAACTTTTTTTTTTGTTCATGAAACTTTATGTGCATACTGTGGTGCCAAATCATATTGACTACCGTTGTAGGCTGGGCCTGCACCCCTCCTCGAATACAGGACCGCGGATGTGACCATTTCCTGATCGGGTTTTGGAAGCTATATGCAGTCGCCTAGCATGCACAATATCTTCGGGAATCGGAACTTTTTTGATTTGAACGGTGAGAATGCTTCGTGGACAGGTTCAACACATAGTATTTCCATAAGGCCCCATAGCGTGTAGCACGATTTTCAAAAGGACAATAGTTGGTTCAATGTTTTTCTCTTCGACACACAATTACATAGCGGTAACAGACTTTTTTTTGTCCTGTGGCTAAAGAAAAACCAGAAATACAATTCAAAATATGTACAATCCATTCGCCTGGGCAAATAAGATCCGTCGATCAACCAAACAGTTCCAAGTGCATGTTATCAGCCATCCTTCTGTTGGAGAGAGAGCTCTTCCAATCGGCCGATAGTTCGTTGCTGGATCAGACGCGATTCAGATTGTTCTTCCGTGAGTAGAATGATATCTCGCTTTAAGAGCTTGAATGGGCCTCCGTTCGGCGATCCCCGCTTGCGAGCCTCATTCTCGTCATCTATATCTTCCAATGGCTTTCCGAGCGATATTATCGATCATGAGCAGCTTGAGAGCGTTTGGACAAGTATGTACGTACCACGATAAGCGACGTCCTAGCACAAAGTACGGGATCACTCGTGAGGTACATGCAACCTTCTGGAAAGAGTTGTGTTATGAAATTTTTGTATCCAGGAGCTTCTACCGTCAGATGTATATGGCCCGGACGCATATTATGGCGGCCTTGAGAGATAAATAGCTCGGCAACGGTCCCTTGATTAACCGTCAGGATCATAATGCATATCAGAAAAAACAGATACGACATACATGGGGCAAAGCGGGGTAAGGCACGGGAACGATAGCCCAATACCCAAACCTACCATCTTTTTGGCTTCGCAACCGGCCACGACAGTCAGGTCCCGTTCTGTCTGCATATTGCATATCATAATTTCCTGCTGAAGATTGAGCGCATGATCATACATACGAAAGCACATCAAGAGGATACTACCGTCCGCATCCGCTTCCCAAGTATAAATGACCGCATCTGCAATTGACTCGCCCTCTGTCGTCAATATCCGACCCTCGACATACATAGGGTGCCCCTTCCGTCTTCATGAGATGCTTGGATCGATCCACCAAATGCAACTGGTTTGTACATCAAGACGTCAAAATTTTGTCAAACATGGACGGATGCTTACTATCATTGGCATCCTCTGTGAAAAAAGAGAACCCTGCCTATACACCAGAGCGGTGCCCCCGAAGGCAATGGACAAAGGAATCACCTGCTTCGCTTCGCCCGTTCGAGCAAGCTGAACAAATGATACAGGATGACGGCGTCCTTAGTATAACTTACGGGTTTGGCATCTGGCCGATAAGCCGCAGGAGGTTTGCGGTTATGGTATCAGCGTCATCTGGGAGCTACAGCAATTATGTAAATCGAGCCCCGATTTGAGCTCGATTTGGGCTCGATTTGGGCGACGAGAACCGAAATCCACCGTGAATTGTAAGGTAGTCGATTTTCCCACATTCTAGTTTCGTTTTTTTTTTTGTCTGTGGCTGTGATTTTATCCTCTCACCATCACGTGAGAAATGTGATATTTCTGTTATATACGGGTGATCAGAATGCCATTGTTCTGCTCAACGCGATCATTTTCACTTTGGTTCCTTCTACTTCACTGGAAAGAGTTCAAGCGATGGGTGAACCTCTAGAAATATCATATTGGGTACGCGGAATGTCTTGCGCAGAGGTCTTCTCGGTCGAAGCCTTCCATCATACAAGCCTTGTGGCGCTCCAGCGATCCATCATGGAATCGGTGGGGCGTCCTGCCCCAGTTTCTAGCCCACTTGCACCACTTTTGTACAAGGTCCCACAGTCGCATTCAGTGGATCTTCAAAGTGATGAGTTCGAGGACGTTCTTGGTGCGCTATCCATCTCTAACTTGGGTCGACCCCTGCGAATCGTGCAAACGAACAAGTTGGAGACCGTTTTTGCGGAGTCGCAACTCGATCCGAATCGTCTCCACTTGGTTGTAGGTATGTTGGGAATGG
>JBBPUL010000819.1:0-14382 GCA_038094675.1 Spongispora temasekensis
TCAACACCATGGCAACCTGGTCACATGACTTAGGGAGCAATAATGATGTAAGGGGTTAGGGCTATCAGTGACCCTGCAAGTGTTTGTCTTTATTTGTTGTAGTTATTTTACAAAATACAACACTATCTAAAATGACCCAACATTGGGACACTTTTTTGAGCCACTGTAGAGTGACTACTTGAATAGTTATACTACAAATTGAAAATACTGTGAGCTAGTACATGGCCTACAATGTGATGGACTCCAGACCTTTCTGAAACATCACTGTGCTGTGCTCTTTTTTGGCCTCTGGAAGATCCATGACCTTTTTCACATCCTTATTCTTGATCAGATTGAGATCACTCCAAGCACTGAGGCACAAAAGAGCACACATTGATTGGACCAATAGATGCAATCAGACATGGGAAAGGAGGAGCTGACTACAGCTAAACAGCTGCTCAACATCAATAGAGGTAGCTGTATATTCAATTCATTGTCAGTATGAGAGAAAAAAGAAAGAAAATACTTACCAGAAATGGTTAAATAGTTGAGGGCCATGTGGGAGAGGGTTGGGTAGATATGATGGTGCTTGTGCCACCACATGATTGTGTCAGTGACATGCTCCACATCCATGTTGAGGTAGCAGTTGAGTTTGGACCTCAAATCATTTGGCTTGGGTGGGGCAAGGGTGGGGAGGGAATCAAATATATTTGACTTCTTGTTGGTGCCCAATGAGTTATCTTTGGTATCCTCCAGATCATTGGAGATCTCAATGTCTATGTAGGATGCTTTGAACTCATTTTGTACAAGTCTTTCAGCTGTTGTGATCCACTCAGCCTCCCAGTCCATCTTCTTAAAGCATGTGAGCTTGTGGCGAGGATAGAGGACTCCCCAGGCCAAAAGGTGAGTAAATTAGTATATGTATATTGCCAATAGATCACTCACTCATTGCAATCTAGTAGACCTTAGAGCTATCTGTAAGCGAGTAGTAACAATTGAGGGTCTTCCTTGCCAGTGAGATGGCAGCATGAATGGACAGCAAGTACTTCTGGTCCCAAGAAAACATATGGAGCTGTTGATCAATGTGGTCCATGGTAGGTATAACCATGGTGAGGTTGGGCATCACCCATGAGAAGAATAGAGTGGCATCCTTGAGGACCTAAAGCAGCCATGATTATGTGAGCAGTAGAACATGAGGAGATATGTATAGTGCTCACTAACAACACTGCATGCAGCTGCTCAATAACAGTCCACTCTTCATCTGACAACTCAGATTTCCTCAGACTAAGCTCTTGTTTCTGTGTCATTCCATCAACCACTTCTTGATGCTGCAAAGCATAGTTCAACATATCAAACATTGAGTTCTATCTGGTCACCATGTCATATGGAAGATATGTTAACTTTAGCTTTAGTGTTTCAAAGATTTTACACCAAGCTGGGAGGATGGTGGTGGTTGAGTGGATTATCTTATAGCTCAATTTTCATGTCTAGGAATGGAGTTTCAGATAGGTAAGTGTTCCATTACTAGTAGTGCACACCTTCAACAGCACTGCTCTCACAGGGTGCTTTATTCTTTGTAGCTCCTTAAGATCTCTAGCTGTTAGGTCTTGTGACTCATCAACCCAACTCTTGTTATTAATGGAATCTTCATCCTCATCCTTAGCAACATCTCCTACATCACACCCTTCAAGTTCATTTTTAGTTGACTCTTCCTCCTTCAACTCATTAGTTGCAATTTCATTTGAACTCTTTGTCATGGCATCAAACTGATGAAGTAGTGACTTAGCGATTAGATTCATGATGTGTAGAAAACATCATGTCTGGCTCACAGGACCTGTGAATGTTGGTGTGAGTCTACTAAGCTCATGGACCATTACATCATTATTGGAGGTATTATTACAAGTCACACCCAATATCTAGGCCAGTGGTTAGGTATGTCATGGTCTTCAGTACATGGTACTGACTTTATCTGCTAATCCAAACACCTCTAACACCTTCACAAATGCCATTGCCAGCTCAAGGCCAGTGTATGACTGATTTTAATTTATTAATAATTAACTCAGACTTTATTTTTGATTATAGACATTAGACTTACAGCTGCAACTTTAACAATGTCCAACAGCATTGACAAAGGCTTTCCTTTGTGCTCAAAGTGCATCATGCATCAGTCATGAAGTTAAGCTTGCCACTATGTATAGTCCTATGGTATGTTCAATCATATATTGAATAACTGTGGAACTGAGTACTAACCTTTAATATTGTCACTATCCTCTTTCATGTGTGTGCAAACACCAGTTAAACATCCCAGGAAACCATCTACCTCGAAGGTAAGTAATAATGAGGATGTCTCATTTTTATTAGGACCTTAAAATTCTCATCTTTGACTATTGAAAATGGTTGGAGGTCTTTAAATACCCAACAGACAATGATGGTGCTGTTGAATGTGCAGTGCATTTGTCATTAACATTGTGATGCATCTAAATGCACATCACATACCAGGTTTCCTCTCATATGTGTGGGCAATGTGAGTAAGCCACCTTGCACATCTGTTTGAAAGCAAATGTAATTGATCTGTTCTTTAGGTTGCCCTTTGCAAATGCCTTACACACTTTTGTGCTGTTTTTGGCCTGGTCACCATTGCCCACAACCTCAACCTCCCAGCAACTCTTTATGTGTTTCCTTAAGTTTTCTGTGGACTTGGCATCCTTCTTGTCCAGGTAGTGATGGATGGTAGTGGTACAGTCATGTGCACCACAGATAAAATCATGTGCATGGTGGCCATTTATCTCAATGACCTGCAGCTTTAGTTCAAAGAAGCCATAGATGGGTGCATACCAATCTTTTATCAAGCATTCTCCCTAGTGAACAGTAAGTAAAGGATAATTGTTGACCACCATGATTGCTGGTACTCACTAAGCTCATCTGTAGCATTCTCTGGTACTACATCATGGTCATCATTGCTTATGTCCTCATTGTCTATGTTATGACAGGCACGGGTAGTGTCAGTCGTAGACTCGATGCACAACCTAAAGCTGTGAGATGAAGGCGAGGGGCGTAGGTCCTGAGCACAATGCACAGAGACTGATCACTACTCCACCTAGGTGAGTATGTAGCAATGTCAAAGACAAAGGTAGAGTGTCCTCGAGTGAAGATGCTGCGAGGCCAAGTGTTTCGAAGAGAGAGCAAAGGGGAGCGAGAGGGTCAAAGATGCAATAGATTGCTATCTCGAGTAGGCTCAAGCTAAGGTTACACCACTTGTGCTACACCCTATTTATGTGTAAGAGTCCTGCACACAGACCAAGCAGTGCTACAGCTCGACAAGAGAGGAATCCAAACAAGGGAACTGGAGATAAGGGGAATGAGTCATGCACAGCGCAAAATGAGTCAGAAGGCTGTGTGTGATAGAACTACATGGAATGTCGTGGAACGTATGAGTCACAGATAAGAGATAAGGAAATGCACAGCCACGAATGCTGACTAAGGAGAAGGGCTGTGCGTGTTTAAGTAATACAAGGCAAAAGAAAGTGAAAGAAAGGAGAAAAGGGGGCTGATCATAACAGTCCAAGTTAATGATCTCAGGCATCAGTGGTGGGCTATGGCAGGCCTTGCAGCTGTCACTGCCTGTTGGGTAGCCTCCTGCCTCTTCTGGGCACATATTTCCAGATTTGTCATTGCTTGAGTCACATTGCTGACTTTGTGCTCTTGCTTTTTTTGAGGTATGCATTGTCACTGCTTGAGCCACACTGCTGATGGTGCAGCATTGTTTTTTTCCAGTGATGGTGCTTAAAGCCTCATTATCAGACTTGGCATTAGAATCTTTGGGGCCTGGAAGCTTCCTTTTTTTAGAAGATACCTGCTGCTCTATGGCCAGAGCCTTCTCTGACCTTTTAGGGACTCATTTGCCACTATTTCCAGGCTTGGACATCATTGGCCAGTGGTAGGGGGAAGTTGTAAAGTCACAGAAGTTGGAGTTTATATTTACAAATTGCCATATTGGTCTGTGTGTATGGGCTGGTGACAAATTGCAGTAATCTAGTTACAAATCACATGCCAGTGCTTAAATTAGTATGAGTTGAGCTATGGGTATGGGTTGATTAGGCATGGGTCCCTTGTATACAATTTATATACTCATACCAATACCCATTTGGTACCTGGACCCTGACTCCCATGGGTTACCCATACCTCTGTTCAGATTCAAAAATACATTCCATGCAGTCACTAGGATCTGGATTGGGTGTCCACCACTTGTGCTTTCATAGAATCAATTCTGCTGCAATGATAAATTGTAAGTCAATTTGACAACTATTCTCAAGACTCAGGAGTTCAACATACCTTTACTATCTATTTCATTCCTCTCCAGGAGTCTAAGGTGCATGATGCTTGATCATCAATAAGTATAGTAATTGAATCTAGCATTATTGTACAATCTGCAAAATGTTAGGTGAGCTTTGCCATTGAGCAAATTACTTACCTGCAGATGCATATGAAGGATCAAGTTAACTTACAGACCTAAGAGAAAGGTCATTTGAGGAAGGTGGTTATCTCATCCAAGTCCTTAATATGCACATCAGCTAATCTAGGCTTTCCTGACAGTACAACTCAGACCTGTTGGCTCTTCATATCTACTTGCTGAAAAGCACTGCTAGTATGTTTAACATAGGTGATGTTGTACTATACATATAACTTGCTACTCAGCTAATCAGCAGCCCTTGAGTTTTTATGTTCTACTAATCAGTCTTCAGCAATTTTCACCATTTCCACTTATATATCTTACTGGAATAGTCAGCTTGTAGCCAATAGTAGCTGATGGTACATACCTGACCACATCCAATCCACTAAACAGTGGTCTGGATTTAGAGCCAATATTATGTATAACAAGACTCTGACCTGGTCTGCCATACTAGTATATATGTGATACATAAGGTCAGACTCAGTCATCTTGTTCAACACTCAGTGTTGAGTCTTGCCACAGGCTTACTGGTACTCACTTTTCCAATCACTCTCCATCATCCAGCATATCCAATGCCAGTAATGATTCTAGAGGGTCGGCTCAGTCTGCATCAGTCTCTGGCTAAACACAAGCCCACCTGTTATGACAGGCATGGGTAGCGTCAGTCATAGACTCAATGCACAACCTAAAGCTGTGAGATGAAGATGAGGGGCGTAGGTCCTGAGTGCAATGCATGGAGACTAGTCACTACTCTGCCTAGGCAAGTATGTAGTGACAACGAAGATGAAGATAGAGTGTCCTCAAGTGAAGACACTGTGAGGCCAAGAGGTTTATAGGGAGAGCAAGGGAGAGTGAGAGGGTCAAAGACACAATAGATTGCTATCTCGAGTAGGCTCAAGCTAGAGATACATGGCTTGTGCTATGCCCTTTTATAAGTATAAGTCCTGTGCACAGACCAAGCAGTGCCACAGTGTGATAAGAGAGGAGGCTAAAATGGGAAACTGGAGATAAGGGGCAGTGAGTCATACACAGCATGAAACAAGGCATGAAGTTGTGTATGATAGAAGTACATGGAATGTCATGGAACATATGAGTTAAAGATAAGAGATAAGAAAAGCACACAGTCATAACACTTGACTAATCAAAAGGCTGTGCACATTTAAGTAATGCAATGTGAAGAAAAGTGAAAATGAAGAAAAAAGAGGGGCTAATTGTAACATTACCTCCTTAGTAGAGTCAAAACCCTAGTGAGACTTCTACAAGCCTCTGCAGGACCCAATGGGGGAACTGCACATGTTGCTCTCCCCAACTGAGTCAAAGCAAAAGTCATTGTTATTGTTTAGTGCAGGTGGGGACCGAGGTGGAGGGATTGGAAGTGTGTAGTGAGAGTGCTGAGAGTAGGTAGAAGTGTGAGAGATGCAGAACCGAAAGGATCCTTGGGACTGGTGGGAGCTGTGGGAGGAGGCAGAGGAGGAAGAAGACCCTGGTGGGGATTGACAGTTGTGGAAGGGATATGTGGCTGGAGTATGGCTGGAGAAATGATGGCAGCAGTAAGGGCAGGTATAATGAGGGCAATGGACTCTGATGTGTCTGAGCTGATGACACACAAAGCATGAATCTCTATAGTGGCTATAGTCTCTGAAACAGGGGAGGTCACCTTGGAGTATATAGCATTGGACTGTAGCTTCCTGGATACAGTCAAAGCAAGCTTGGAGGGCATATATGGCAAGAGCTTCCATTATGTCAAGCAGAGAGGATGAGGTGCTAGGTGTGCCATTGGCTGTGGGAACAGAGTTATGGATAATCTCAGAGGGTGATGGGGAAGGAGACCAAGTGACATAAGCAGTGATGGCAATGTTTGTAGAGACTGTGATGGAGGTGGTCTCCCAGAGGTATCAGTCCATATCTTGGACAAATTCCAGGTACCTGAGCTGATGGGCTAGCTCATAGACATAGTTCATAGCTCTGCCATGAATTGCTCAAATGGAGGCCCCGATTAGGGAGATTTCATGGTTGTTGTTGCTGATGAGGGAGGAGAAGAGGTGAGAGAGACACTCTAGCTGGAGGTACAACATAAACAGGAGGAAGAACAAGGAGGAGGAGTCTGTGAAGGTGGAAATCCCTAAAAACATATGGAAGTTGGTGAGATTTTCATGGAGTGCACTGCACTCATCATTGGTAGGGTCAGAGAAATGAAGCATGTAGGCATGCAAGAGTATATCGATTGAGATTACAGGGGTCTGGGGGTTAGCAGGCAGCTCGAGGGCAGGGAGGGTATATACAGTGCCAGGGCTAGAAGGCACACTGTCTGTTGCCACCACCAGAGCATCCTCAGAATGAGAAAGGTTGGCCAATGGTGAAGGAGAGGGATGTGGTGGTGAAGCAAGATGGTCCTCCTCAGCAGATACTGAAAAGGACATGGACGAGGGAGATGAGATGGAAGAGGTGAAGACATCAGACATAGTAAATGAAGAGCAAAGTGGGGAGGGGGTAAAGCCAGTGATGGGTATGAAGAGATGGGGAAGCTTATTGCTTTGGAGAAGGAAAGGCCTTTGGGTGAAGGTCTTTATACTTCTGGAGAGTGGACTTTATATTTTTCAGGTTCTGTTCTGGAACCCAGGAATCTTCTTTGGCTGTGTACCCCTTTCATCAGATCAGAAATATGTGAGAGTGGGTTGTTCCCCTGTGGCACAGCACATTTTCAATTTCATACTCTTCTTCACCTTCTATTAGCTCCAGAGGTGGGGCCGGGAAGTTTGGACTGTGGACGCTGTTTTCGTGATAGGGCAATAAGAGAGAGGCATGAAACACAGGGTGTATCTTCCATGTCACCAGAAGTCAGAGTTTGTACATCAGGGGAGATAGGACATTGGTGATAATGAAAGGTCCTTCCCTTTTGGGTGCAAATTTAGAGTTCACGATGTGGCAATTGAGGTTTTTTGCTTCTAACCACATCTTGTCTCCTTTAGCAAAGGGGATGAAAGAGCAGCATGTTCAGGATGCCATCACCTGGTATACAAGTTCATGGGCTGCAAGTGCCTCATCCCTGGCTGCAGATAAGGCCTTGAGTCATTCTTCTAGGACTGGGAGTGGGTTTCTGCTAGGACTGTGGGGAGAGCATGAGGTTCGAAGCTGTATATAAGGTAAAACAGCAATTTGCCAGTGACAGAGTGGGGACAGTGGTTATGTGTGAATTCTGCATGGGTGATGTGATCAGCCCATGTAGTCAGGTTGTTCCTGCAAAAGATCTGGAGGTAGGTTTCAACCTCCTGGTTGATGTGCTTGGTTTCTCTGTCAGATTGAGGGTGGTATGCAGTGGACAAGAAGAGGTTGTATTTCAGGAGCCTTCTGAGCTCCTGAGTGAAGGTTGAAGCAAACTGTGGGCTGTGGTTAGAGATGATCTTGTTGTAGAGGCCCCAACAGCAATAGACTTTGTGAAAAAAGAGGGTTGCAACACCCTCAGCAGTGATTTGTTTCTTGGAAGGGTATAAAATTACCCCCTTAGTAATCCCATGGTCAACCACAACCAACAGGCTATCAAAACCATTAGATGAGGGGAGGTCAGTGATAAGGTCACAAGAAACCTGTTAGAAGGGACAGAAGGTGAGGGATTTGATCAGGGAAAGTGGAGGAACCGTGGGGTGAGTGTTCACCTTGTTCTGTTAACAGACAGCACACCCTTCAATGTAATGGTGGACCTGTGCAGCAAGGCCGGGCCATTAGAAATCATGGGCAATGAGCTGTTGTGTTTTGAGGTAACTGGGGTGGCTGGCAGAGGGGTGGTTGTGTGTGTGGGTGATGATGGTGAGGCAGTCAGATTCAGGGACATATACTTGGTCCCAGTAGCAGAGTAGGTTTTCTTAAAGTTGCCAGTCAAAGAGGCAGTTGCAGAGATTGGGGGCTGTGACAGGCCCTTCTAGGTCACCGTGGAGGTGGGTGATGAGTTCATCATTAACAGAGTGTTTCTGGATGGTGGTGGCCAAGACAGAATCAATGACACAGACAAAGAGGGTTTTAGGGAGAAGGGTGACTGCTTGGTTATCTGACTCAGAGAAGAGGCAGTCTGGGCAGTGGGAGAGAGTGTCAGGGCCAGAGAGCAGGGAGCCAGAGACATGGGTCATTTTGAGGTCAAAGTCCATGAGATCTGTTATGATCGGCCCCTTTTCTTTTCTCTTTCGCTCTCTTTTGCCTTGTATTACTTAAACACGCACAGCCCTTCTCTTTAGTCAGCATTCACGGCTGTGCGTTTCCTTATCTCTTATCTGTGACTCATGCGTTCCATGGCATTCTATGTAGTTCTATCATACACAGCCTTCTGACTTGTTTCACGCTGTGTATGACTCATTTCCTCTATCTCCAGTCACCACATTTGGGTTTCTCTCTTATCGAGCTGTAGCACTGCTTGGTCTGTGCGCAGGACTCCATACATATAAATAGGGTGTAGCACAAGCAATGTATCTCCAGCTTGAGCCTACTCGAGATAGCAATCTATTGCATCTTTGACCCTCTCGCTCCCCTTTGCTCTCCCCTCGTACCACTTGGCCTTGCAGCGTCTTCGCTCGAGGATACTCTGTCTTCGTCTTTGACGTCGCTACATACTCGCCTAGGTGGAGTAGTGACCAGTCTCTGTGCATTGCGCTCAGGACCTACGCCCCTCGTCTTCGCCTCACAGCTTTAGGTTGCGCATCGAGTCTATGGCTGATGCTACCCGTGCCTGTCGTAACAAGATCTAGAAGCCAGCAGGCTTGTTGTTGATCGAGATTCTGAGGCTGATGGAAATACGTCAGGTTTTTATGGTCAGTGAAGACCTGCACTGGGAATTGTGAGCCATGAAGGTAGTGGTGCCAGGATTTGAGGGCTTGGATGATGGCTAGGAGCTCTCTGTCAAAGATGTCATAGTTTTGTTCTACTGGGGAGAACAATTGGGAGAGGTACAAGCAGGGATGCCAGTCCCCATTCGAATCCGTTTGTAGGAGAATGGTGCTAGTGGCATCACAGGATGCATTAGTAGCTACCATGAAGGGTCTTGAGAGATCGGGAAGGCAGAGGATGGGTTGTGAGAGCAAGAGTTTCTTGAGCTCATCAAAGGAGGTTTGGTACTGGGGTGTCCAGAGCCATGCTGCAGTTTTCCTCATGAGGTCAATGAGGGGGCAGGCAATGTCAGAGTATGAGAGGATAAAACATTGATAGAAGTTAGTAAATCTGAGGAAAGGGTGCACATCCTTGACTTTCTTTGGGACCAGCCAGGAGGTGATACCATTAAGCTTGATGGGGTCCATGGCAAGTTCACCAGGTTTCACAATCATCCCGAGGTATTCTACCTCAGGAGTAGTGAATTTGCATTTGCTAAGATGTAGATGGAGATCGAGCTCCATTATTCATTGAAGGACATGGCAGGTGCATTTCATGTGGGACTCATTGTCAGGGGAGAAGATGAGAATGTTGTCCATATAAATGACAAGCCATCATTTGGTGATCATATCCCTGAATGAGTCATTCATGAACTGTTGAAAGATGGAAGAGAAGTTGTTCATGCTGAAGAACATGACCATGACCAAAGGTTCAAAGAGGCCTTTGTGAGTAATAAAAGTGCCTTTCCATTGGTGACCATCCTTGATGCACACATTGTTGTATCCTCAACAGATGTTGAACTTGGTGAAGACCTTGGCTCCTTTGAGTTTGTTGATGAGATCAGATATAAGGGGTAGAGGGTAGATATCACAGACAATGTGTTCATTTAGGTACCTATAGTTCTGGCATGGGCAGAGTTTGCCATCTTTCTTTTTGATGAAAAAGAAAGGGGAGGCCTGTGGAGATTTGGAGGGGTGGATTTTCCCTGAGTGAAGGTTCTCATCAAAGAAGGCTTCAGTCACTTTTTGCTCTTCCAGGGAGAGAGGATAGATTTTTCCAATCTTCAGGACAAAGGACTTATTGAGGTTGATCTTGTGGTCATAGAGTTGAGATAAGGGAAGAGACTCGCAGTCTTTTTCTTTAAAGACCTGGGTGAAGTCAGAGCATTCTGGGGGCAAAGTAATGTCTTGGGTCTGGGTTCCTGCCTTTTCTGCAAGTTTGGTGGCTTCAGAGTAGTGGGCGATAGTGGTAGAGGGCAGGATGTAGGGTCCTCCTCAAGTGATGTGGTTAATGGAATAATGGCTGAGGGTCTGGTGCTGCCATTGTTTTTCAGACTGGATGTCCAAGTATGTGTGTAGGTGTCTGTGGGTTTCAGATGTGGTGTTTACACACCAAATCGAGGTTTCTCCAAAGCCTTGAAGCAGAGGGGCACAGTAGTGGGAGTCATGTTACTTTCGATTAGCAACATAGGTGTGGTATAGGTCCACAGATTGATCTAGGACTTCAGGGACGGTGATAGTTTGCTTTTCCCAGTTGATGGTGAGATTAGCCAGGGGAGGCCAAGGATGACATTTTCCTTGCCACAATTTATGAGGTAGAAGAGGACCTTTTGGGTAACCCCTTCTCCAACAGAGATGTGGAGTTTGGTAGAGAATAGGATATCTCTATTGGAGTTCGCAGATTGATTCACATTGTGAATGCAGATTGGTTGGTCAAGGTGGGTGTGAGGGAGCTTGTGTTTTTAGGTGAAAGCTCAGTCAAGGCAAGAGATCTCTGCTCCTGAGTCAACAAGAGCAGGAGAGTTGATGACTTTCATAGTGTGTGAAGGTACCACAAGCTGTATGGGGATACGCATAGCTCTATTGGATGTCGATACTAGTACAGGTGCACAAGAGACAAAACATTGGAGAGGTACTTGCATTGAAGAAGTCATCCCTTTCAAAAATCCTTTATCCCCATGGCTTCCACATGAATCTCTTCATTGTCATCTTCATCCATCAGTTCAGATATCTCTTCTTTAGTTTTGGTGACTTTTTGGTCTGTTTTGGGATGTGGAGGGAGGTCTTTGAAGGTGGGACACTTATTAGAGAAGTGGTCCAGTTTTCTGCAGTGGAGGCAGAGTCCTTGTTTGAAGCAGCTTTCTCACTCTTCAGGGGTGAGCTTCAGGATGTGAATGGTGTCCACATCCATGGCATTTGGGTCTTTGTTGCAGGTGGTCTGAGTGGGGTGAGGGATGAAGGTGGGGGCAGAGGTCAACTTGTGCTGGTGAGCAACAAGTTTAGCACATTTGTGCTGATTGTCAAGATGAGAGGCATTCTTGATCCAATCATCTATGGTTAAAGGGACAGCATCTATAAGATACACTTTTTCAGAAAGTGAGGGAGTAATGCCCATGGAGAAATAGTGGCAGATGGTGGCTGCCTCAGTAAGTCTGGCAAGGCTGACTTGGTTGCAGAACTCAGAGATGTATTGACCAAGTAGAGGTTAAGTCAGGGCATTGGTGGCAGTGTTGGGGCTCTCAAAGTGAGCTTTGAACTTCTTGATGAATTCATCCCAAGGCAAGTATGTAATGACAACAAAGATGAAGATAGAGTGTCCTAGAGCAAAGATGCTGTGAGGCCAAGAGGTTCATAGAGAGAGTGAGGGGAAGTGAGAGGGTCAAAGATGTAATAAATTCCTATCTCAAGTAGGCTCAAGCCAGGGATACATGGCTTGTGCTATGCCCTATTTATAAGTATAAGTCCTGCATACAGACCAAGTAGTGCCACAGTGAAATAAGAGAGGAGGCTAAAAGGGGAAACTGGAGATAAGGGGCAGTGAGTCATACATAGCATGAAACAAGGCATAAAGCTATGTATTATAGAAGTACACAGAATATAATGGAACATATGAGTTAGAGATAAGAGATAAGAAAAGCACACAGTCATAACACTTGACTAATCCTAATCGAAAGGCTGTGCACATGTAAGTAATGCAATGTGAAGAAAAGTAAAGATGAAGGAAAAAAAGGGGCTGATTGTAACACCACCCATATGCATTGAAACTTGGCCTAAGAAAGAAAGCATCAGCAATCTTCACTGAAATGATAGTCCACATTCAAGTTAATTATGTTCTCTTCTTGATAGCACAACTTAAGATCCTCTAGTGCATCATGGTTGGCACTTTGGCTGCACAGTGCACACCTTCTGCAACATGAAAACTTTGCTCACTAATGAATTAGCCATAATGGGTGAAGGTATAAATCAGGACTTGAAATCATTGACCTCTGAGTAGAACAATGAAATTTACTCTTGATATGTCTCCCCTCACTGACTTATAATTAGGAAATGAATTATTGATCTTCCAGAAGCTACTCAAGATTGTACCAGGATTAGAGAGGAGGCTGACAGAATCTGGAGAGGCTAAAGTAATTGTGTTCATAGAATTAGTAAGTTGTGTGCTTAGGATTATTACACACTGATTCTGGATAAATACCACAAAACAGATCCAGAAAGGTGCAAATGCTCTAGAGTGGACTTGGATGACACCAAGGGGATAAAGAGTGTGATAATTGACTAGATCACTTCAAAGAGTCAGGCTCTGAATCCTCACATTCCTCAAAACATCAAAGCTGGATGTGGATTCAATCACAAGCACACAGGTGCACTTCTTTGCCCTACAGGCCTTGACTGGGCAAATTCCAAGTAATTTCAACCAGTTCCCAAGTTATACTATTTATATACTATGCTCACTCCAACTTGCATCAGCAAATCACCCTTTTATAGACAGAACTACAGGCTTACAGACCACCACATGGTGGTACAGAGTAAATTTTGAGTGATAAAATGCAAGCAATCAGCATATTATCGCTTTTTAAGCATATTTTAAGTTCTGTATAGAGGAGGACCTTTCTGTACCTTTGTAACAACTGTAGTTGTCTGTAGCTAGCCATACAGCCACCTACAGCTCTTCTGTGATTTGCTGATATGCTTCTTCCAATAGAACAAAACTCAAATTAAGTAATGGGCAAATCCAATTTTCAGGTGGTCAATGGCCTATCCTATTGTATGCTAACTACATGTATGACCCTGAAGACTGTGGAATGGATTACTATGTAGTGGACTCTTGTTTTAGTGAGTATCAATATTTTCACCATGGCTGTGAACAATCTCTCATTTTACCTTTTACAGATAGGTGTTTAAACACATTTTCACATCTCCCAGCTCTATTGACCAGGATCCCAAGGCAACTAGGTCTGGAAATGCTCACATTCATGGAATGTGTTGTGTGACTAAACCATCTATCATCTATATTGCAACTCACATTTCTTTTTTCTTTTCTTATATACTTGCAGAAATGGTTGCTTACACTTCACATAGGTTTACTTCTCACTGACATCCACTCAGGTCGTTTCACACACTAATTTAGTCATGGATTCTGAAAGGTTCTACAACAGCCTCCTTGACCTTCTGGATGATGTAGATGATAAGAATGAAGTTGAACAGCTATTAGCTTGGTGGAACCAGTAGGATTTCAGGCTGAACAATACAGTTCATCTTATTGAAGTGGAACTCCAGTCAAGTTTTTCCTGCCTATGTGGATGTGGAGCACCTGCCTTCTAAGAATAGTGCATTGGCCAGAATATGAGAGAAAAGGACCATGCAAAAGGAGTTGAATTGGACCCAGGGTTCTGAGTAAGCATAGATATACATATATGTTACATATCATAGAACATTGAATACACCATTGCATCAAGTCCTTGTCCTACTGCTACTTCTTACCATAGTCACATTTCCTTGCCACACTCTAATCTGCATGAATCAGATGATCAAAGAACCAACCTGGTGCCATCATTTGATACCACTTCCATCATCATCATCAGCAAACTGTCCTTGGTCTGGCCAGTAGCTTCTAGCTTCCAGGATTCCAGGATTCCAGCTTCCAGGCTTTCCAGACTTTCCAGAATATATTCAAAGTGGATGTAAAATATTATTTGAATTGTCAGCTTACTAATGTACTTTAACTACTAATTATCATACACTGACTTTTATTTCAACTACTATTACTACTTTGTACAAATGCTAACAGTATGTAACTCTTTTTCTAGTGTGGTCTCCAACCAT
>JBBPUL010000820.1:0-14374 GCA_038094675.1 Spongispora temasekensis
CAACTTTCTGAGCTTCATATTCGCCTCTGAGACTCGTTACAGATATGATCAGGTCCCGGCTTTCCGCCTGCTATAAAGACCCGGGTTTGTCAGTTACTGCAGAACCAGCAAGCACTCCTTTCAACGTTCCATCTCAAACCAGCTCAATGTACATCCGCTTCTCTTCAATTACTTCTACCATTGTCTTCCTTGCTATGTTGGTGGCTGGGGCACACGCAAAATATCCAACCAAGAAGGAAATCAGCGATTGCCAAAGCTCGGGCGGTGTAGCTAGCTGCTGCATAAACCCAGGCGTGAGATTCTTCTATGCATCCAGTTCTTCTCTGGCTGACAGTGAACATCGATAAAGAATCCCAAAAGCTGTCAACCGCTTGCAACTTCATGCAGCTATAATGCTGCCTGTTGCCATACTATTGTGAGTCCGCCTAATGTGTTCTTCCATTCAATGATGACTGCTGACTACTCTACTTTTTTTGCAGAAGCGTACCATTTGCAAGGACTTTTAGACATTTTGTCAATGTTTGGGACACATGATTCGGTCGAAGCACAGAATCATTGTATCCAAGTTCGTTTAACAGTCGCAAAAGTTATCATCATGTCTCCTTGTATGTAACTTCCATAGCACACTTGGTTTTCGAATCAAGATTGCCATGTCTTAGTGTTTTAGCTGCAGAATGTGATATCAAATTATTTATACACTGCAGGGACGAACCGAGGACTCGGATGAATTCCACGGTAAGATAGTACTAGGCAGTCCACAAGCCAGGAAGCCGCCCAGGTAATGATATTGAGCTCAGTCGAGAGTAAAGGAACGACTGTATTATGTACCTAATGATATTGAGCTAGGTACATGGTTAGTGATTAGGATTAGGTGGTAACGAGTGTCAATGAATGCGTAGTCGAGAGTAAAGGAACGACTGAGGGATGCATGCGGCAGGCAATATGGAGCTGTAAGTAACGAGCGTGCGCGGGAATAATGTGCCGAAAAAGGTAAGCTAGTTGTTATCGTCCGTGTTTGTAATCCATGTAAACGTACTAAGTGTCTGTGTGTGTCTGTAGATAGTCCCTTGGTAAAAATGTCTGCGACGTTTTCGGCCGATGCGACGTGTTGCGGAGTGATTTCCTTTCGCTCAATCTCGTCCTTGATCCAAAAATAAGAGAGTCGAACGTGGCGCGTCCTTGTAGACATCTCGTCCGGTGTGGTTAGAATACGGATTGCGGCTGTGTTGTCGACATGTAGCACAGTCGGGTGAGTCTGCGTGAATCCGAGCTCGATAAGGAGGTGGCGGAGCCAAAGGATTTCGCGCCCGACATGGGTGGCTGCGTAGCATTCGGCCTCACTGCGATTCTGGGCAGCGAGGGGCACGTGAGCATCCCAGAATATAGTCCGTGCATGAGTAAGCGAGGTGGCAGTGCTTCTTCTTTCCTGCCACCTCGCACTCATCAGGAAATTGAAGAGGAAATAATAGTCCTATATATAGCTTTATCTATTATAAAAAGTGCCATAAAACATATCATTATGATACACACACTGGAAGCCTTGACAGCACAGATTATATATATCAATATGTTAGGTGAGACAACATATACCTATATGATAAGATCTGATAATCAATATCCTTCATACCATGTATATCGTAGTGGTTAAGTTGATATTTATGATCATCATTGTCATGCTTGCACAGCATATCTGACATTATCTGACATTATCATTGACACTCCTAGCTGATTAAAAAAAAACAGAACATTATTATTATTACAGAGTTCTCCAAACCAACTAATGAAAAAAGCACTTTTATTTAATGTATATACATACATATCATACATATCTACAGTATCAGTATCTAGCAAGACTATCATTAATGGCTATGTACTATGGTAACTATGGCAATTAAAAAAAAATCAAAAAAAAACTTCGACAGACTTACAAGTCACCTCACACAAGCATACACTTACCTGATAGTGACCTCTAAGCTAGAGACTTAAAGGGACTGTTGCTCTGAGGATAGAACTCAAAGACAAGCAGGGCCAGTATATATACCATATACTGTATAGCTCTTACAAATATTTTCCCATACCTTCGGCTGCTAAATTATCATTGATGATATACATGATAACTACTGATCAGAGTAACAGCAGACTTAAAGGCACAAATCATCAAGTATCATTGAATGTCATTATAACCTGATTTGATATGATATTATCTAATAAAATAATTATGCTATTGAAATTAATAGTTATTACCATTCCAATGCCATAATTATATAAGGATGATCCATGACATGCCATACAGAGATTCAAATGATAGTTGATATAATATCAGCCAGTGGATATAAGCTATTATACACACAACAGCATAATGATTCCAGAAGGATAATGCTATAGATACAATTATTTTTTTATAGAAGATTGTTAACTTCTTGACCATTTTTATCTGGAAATATCAGCTCTTCTCCAATTTCCTGATGCTGTTGAGCCCCCCCTCATACTTACTGTGCTCTGTCTATTCACCTCCTTTGCTTTTCTTCTACTAAAACTCTCCCATTTCTTCTCTTCTCTCTTCCTCTGTCACCTCTCTCCCATCCCAATCATTTTCTTCCTCCACTCAGTATGGAAGACCCCAACCAGGCTCAACCACCTGATTTTGCCTCTGAAGAATTTGTGGCAGAGCATCAAGCACTTACCAAGGATGGCCTCTCCAATGAGGATGCCACCAACTCCTTGCTGCAACTTTGGACTGTTCACAATCACCATTAGCATGAACTTTGGCAACAATGTTAGGCTGACTGCCAAGCTCATGACAAAGAAGCTCATGTTCTCGCTGAGTGACAGAGCCACCAGAAAGAAGAGGATACAGCTCTTGCACTCAAAGAAGAATGCAAGAAGAATAAAACCAAGTTTGCCCCTATCCTGAATCACCCTGTTTCATCACAACCTCTCATCCTCCCTTTGCTTGTTGCCATTTGCAAACTCAAGCAGCATCAATTCTGTGACCTTTAGTACTTCACCAACAAGGGTTTCACTGAAGCTAAATGCACCCTGGCCTACACCATCAATGACAACTTCTTTGCCATTGTTCCATCTGCTGATGGCTCTCATTTCTTTGTACCTGCAGCCTTTACCCATGACAAATCCAACATTGTCCATGATGAGAATATAACTTTTGAGCAATTCGGCCAGGCCTCCTTATGCATGATCAATGCCATGATCAACACGGGATGGCAACAACCACATATTGACATGCATGTCAAATTCTGGAAAAACATTGAAAACCACCTCTGGTGCTATTTACTCACTGACTCATACCAGTGTGCCCTCCTTGTCTACCAAGGCAAGCAGTGCTGAAACTGGTACATCACCATTGATGGCCCTCAAGCCTTCGACCTCTCCATACTTAATGTTTAAGTTCTGGCAGACATGAATGAGTGCCTGGCCCACTCTATGATTCAATCAGTATGTCTTTCTCCTCCTACACCTTCATTATTTTCCCTTCTTTCTTTTCCCAACATTTGTCTAACCTGCTCTCTTTACATGGCATTTGTTTGTCCCCCCTTGACACACCCTCCCACTCTCCTGCTATGCCCTCTATTCTCCATCCCACTTCTCACTCTCCACCTATGTGTCCTTCACATATGCACCTCCATTCTCTGCCTTACAGGCCCTAGAACAATTCTCCTCACTCACCAATAAACTATGTAACTCTGATGCTTCCTCCAACTCCTCACTCCCACACATCACCAGTAATGACAAGCACTCCCTCTTCCCACCTGCCCTTGCTTCAGCATCAGCTTCCAAAAAATTATGTTCCTTTTATACCAATGACCCACAGCAACAGCAACACCTCAACAACATCGTCACCACACTCCTGTACATATGTGCAGTCTACCTCAGCTGTCACAAGCACAACATATCAAAATGTGCTGTGTCTCACACTTGGAATGACAAACATGACACCTTCATTGACCACACTGGCATCAACCTCATTATCAAAGGCAGTAAACAACAACCTTGCTCCAAGTGGCAGCAAGTCAGTGGATGCAATGAAACCCATCGTGTGCTTCATCTCTGCTCAGGATGTGGTTCTAAGACCCATGGAGCCCAGCAATGCCTTCAAGCACAGAACTCACTCTCTAGCAACTCCTTTTAAGGTTAAAGCTTTGGAGGCAGTACTTCACAGAGCTGGAATTTTTACACATTTCATGGATGTTCTCACTGGTTTTCATAATGGCTTTATTGTAGATTTCCCACCCATAATTCACACATAATCTCCCCCAAATAAATCATTTGTTTCTGTCTACTCTAAAGAATTCCATAAAATAACAGACCATGAACATGAAAAAGGCAGGTACATAGGCCTCTTCTCTGCCACCACCTTGCATCAAGCCATCAGGCACTTCCAATCTTCCCCCATATCAATCATTCCCAAACCAGGCAGAAGAGACAAATATAGAGCAGTGCAAAACTTTTTATTTCCCATTACCCCTTCTACCTGCTACCCTAATCCCTCGATCAATTCCTTCATTGCCCCCCACTCCTTCTCTGCAACATAGGGCAATTTCTCCACCATCTACCTCCTCCTTTCTTGCCTCCCCCCAGACTCTGAACTAGCTACACATGACATTGCTGAAGCTTATTGCATCATCTCCCTCCACCCTTCCCAATGGCCCACTACTGTAGTGCAATCCAGCCAAGATCACTTCTTTATGAACACTTGTCTTGCTTTTGATGCATCCCTCTCAGCTGGTACTTATGGTCATGTTGCAGATGCTGCTGCCGAGCTCTTCCACTATGAAGGCATCAGACCACTTGACAAGTGGGTAGATGATCACATATTCATCCACATCCCATATATGAACCTAATCAATTACAATGATTTATGAGCCAGATGAGCCAAGCACATTACTGACTTGGGTGGCATCAAACAATCCAGCAGTCACTTATGGTACTTAGAATCCTCCTCAAATGATGAGCACTTCAAAGAATTCAATGAAAACTGCTCCTTCCCACTGAAGGACCATTTGTCCTCCTCCTCCTGATCTTCACATGATGCCCTTTTTACATATGATTTCTTGGATATCAATTATCTCTCTAACCTTCTTGGCATCTCTTGGAAGCACTTCAAGGACCAGCCCTTTGCTTCCACCACCACCTACATAGGATTCTAAACTCCAGCTCTATATACCTCACCCTAGATAAAGTATTCAAATACCTTGCCACCATCGATGCATGGCTGTAGTGTCCTGCTTATCTTTTACAAGATGTACAATCTCTATATGGTAAATTACTACATGCCTTAGCTGTACACATTGAGGGTCATGTATACCTCACAGGCCTCAAGTGCATATTAAGAGTTTGTGGAGACAAGCCCTTCATACCACACCAGCCTATTGCCTCCATTGCCAATAACCTCCATTGGTGGTGCATACAGCTCTGATGAGGCAACATCTCCATGCCCTTAAAGCCTCCAATGGTCTTCACTGACCATGCAGCTTTCTCTGATGCCAGCTCTGGCATGGACATCGCCATTGTCATTGGACACCACTGGAGAGCATGGCACCTCATTCCAGATTGGAACTTCATCAAAGGAGCTGAATGAGACATTGGCTGGGCTGCAGCCATGAGTTCTGAACTCCTTGTTCACTACCTCAATGCACTCAACCTCCCCTCTCCAATGATCACCTTGTTTACAGAGACAACACTGGAGCCATTGAAGGTTGGTGGAATGGCCAACATCACAACATGGAAACAAATTTCATCTTTCGATATGTCTACTCTTTTCTCTCTAAAGCCAATCACATTCACAGCATGTGCACTGTTACGATCGGCCCCTTTTCTTTCTCCTTCGCTCTCTTTTGCCTTGTATTACTTAAACACGCACAGCCCTTCTCTTTAGTCAGCATTTACAGCTGTGCATTTCCTTATCTCTTATCCATGACTCATGTGTTCCATGACATTCCATGTAGTTCTATCATACACAGCCTTCTGACTCATTTCATGCTGTGTATGACTCACTTCCCCTTATCTCCAGTTACCTAGTTTGGATGTCTCTCTTATCGAGCTGTAGCACTGCTTGGTCTGTGTGTAGGACTCTCTACATATAAATAGGGTGTAGCACAAGCGGTGTAACCTTAGCTTGAGCCTACTCGAGATAGCAATCTATTGCATCTTTGACCCTCTCGCTCTCCTTTGCTCTCCCCTCGTACCACTTGGCCTCGCAGCGTCTTTGCTCAAGGATACTCAGTTTTCATCTTTGATGTCGCTACATACTCGCCAAGGCGGAGTAGTGACTAGTCTCTGTGCATTGCGCATAGGACCTATGCCTCTCGTCTTCATCTCGCAGCTTTAGGTTGTGCATCGAGTCTGCGATTGATGCTACCCATGCCAGTCGTAACAAAAGGCTCAAGCTACTCAAACACGACTACCTCAGTTGTAGTACACAGCCATTTCGGCCCCTCTGTCACCTTTGAAGTGGTGCCTCCGCCCACCACCACCACCCATCGCCACCTCTTCCTCTTGGAGGTCCACTATGCCCCCTAGTCCCAGCTCCGGAACCACTATGCCTCCCTCACCACCTACCCCAAATCCCCCATTCCCGATGTCTTCTAAGCCTACCAAACTTCGCCTCGCCCAACCTAAGGCCTTCACTGGCAAACAACGAGATGCCATGCCCTGGCTTCGTTCAGTACTACGGTACCTCGCTATTAACGTCGACATCTACTCGATGGATGAAAAGAAGATAGGTTTCGCCCTGTCGTTCATGAATGACGGGAATGCCCTTACCTGGGCAGACACCTTCACAGAGAAAAGAGAAACCAACATGGCCCTAGGATCCTGGGATGACTTTGTCAAGGAATTCAAGGCCCACTTTGAAAGCCCCAACACCGCCACCAACGCCTTGACCTGGTTGGCCACTTATCATGTCAACGAATGATGCAACGGGATGTTCCAACCATCCCTCAATCAATATATCTCCGAGTTCCACAACCAGGTCAGCCTTGCAGGGCTTAACGAGGCAGCCACCATCTGTCATTATTTTTCCACTGGCATCCCCCCTTTGCTCTCAGAAAAGGTGTACCTTATGGACACCGTTCCCACCACCATTGACGATTGGATCAAGAATGCCTCTCGTCTCGATGACCAGCACAAACGTGCAAAGCTTGTCGCTCGCCAGCATAAGCACTCCTCGACCCCCACTTTCGTCCCCCGCCCCACTCAGACCCTGCGAGACAAAGACCCCAATGCCATGGATGTGGACACCATTCGCATTCCAAAACTTACCCCTGAAGAGCGAGAACGCTGCTTCAAACAAGGGCTCTGTCTCTGATGCAGGAAATTGGGTCATTTTTCGAACAAATGCCCCACCTTCAAAGACCTTCCCCCATGCCCCAAAGCTGACTGAAAGGTCGCCAAAGCCAAAGAAGACATACCGAGCCTCATGGATGAAGACGACGATGAAGAAATCCATGTTGAGGCAGTAGGGGTAAAGGATTTTTGAAAGGGAGGACTTCTTCGATGCAAGTACCTCCCTAACATCTTGTTTCTTGTGCGCCTGTACTAGTATCAACATCAAATAGAGCTATGCATATCCCCATTCAGCTCGTTGTACCCTTGCACACTATGAAAGTCATTGACTCCCCCGCTCTCGTTGACTCTGGAGTGGAGATTTCCTGCCTTGACTGGGCTTTCGCCCGAAAACATCAACTCCCATGCACCCGTCTCGAACAACCAATCTACATACACAACGTGGACCAATCCGCAAACTCTAATGGGGACATTCTGTTCTCCACTGAGCTTTATGTTTCTGTCGGAGAAGGAGTCACCCAAAAGGTACTCTTTTACCTCATGAACTGTGGAAAGGAAAACATCATCCTTGGTCTTCCCTGGCTCCGCCTCGCTAACCCAACAATTGATTGGGAAAAGCAAACTATCTCCGTCCCCGAGATCCTTGACCAATCCATGGACCTATACCATGCCTACATCGCCGATCAAAAGCGACACGACTCGCACTACCATGCCCCACCTCTCCAAGGATTCGGGGAAACTTCGATCCGGTGTGTTAACACAACACCCAAAACTCACAGACACTTGCACGCATACCTGGACATCCAGTCGGAAAAGCAATGGCAACACCAAACCCTCAGCCATTATTCCATCAACCGCGTTACCCGAGGAGGACCTTACATCCTACCTTCCGCTACCATCACCCGATACTCCGAAGCCACCAAACTTGCGGAGAAAGCAGGGACCCAAACTCAAGAAGTCACCCTACCTCAGGAATACTCAGACTTTGCTAAAGTCTTTGAGGAAAAGGACTGTGAATCACTCCCCCCATCGCAACCCTATGACCACGAGATCAACCTCGATGAGTCCTTCACCCCAAAGATCGGGAAAATCTACCCCTTGTCCCCCGAAGAACAAAAGGCAACTGAAGCCTTCCTAAACGAGAACCTTCACTCCGGGAAAATTCACCCCTCTAAGTCCCCACAGGCCTCACCCTTTTTCTTCGTCAAGAAGAAGGACGGCAAACTTCGTCGATGCCAAGATTACCAGTACTTGAATGAACACACCATCCGCAATGCCTACCCTCTGCCCCTTGTCTCTGACCTCATCGATAAGCTCAAAGGAGCTAACGTCTTCACCAAATTTGATGTTCAATGGGGTTATAACAACGTGCGCATCAAGGATGGACACCAGTGGAAGGGCACCTTCATCACCCACAAAGGCCTCTTCGAACCTATGGTCATGTTCTTCGGCATGAACAACTCCCCATCAACCTTCCAGTGTTTCATGAACGACTCATTCAGAGACATGATCACCGAAGGATGGCTTGTCATCTACATGGATGACTTGCTCATCTTTTCCCCAAACAACGAGTCCCACACCGAGCATATCCACCGAGTCCTCCAACGCATGATGGAGTTAGATCTTCACCTACATCTAAACAAATGCAAATTCGCCACTCCCGAAGTAGAATACCTCGGTATGATTGTCAAACCAGGAGAACTTGCCATGGATCCCGTCAAGCTCGACAGAATCACCTCCTGGCCCACCCTGAAAAAAGTCAAGGACGTATGTTCCTTTCTGAGATTCGCAAACTTTTACCGGCACTTTATTCCTTCGTACTCTGACATCGCCCACCCCCTCATCGACCTAACCAAGAAAACTGCCATGTGGCTTTGGACCCCCCAATGCCAAACTTCCTTTGACGAGCTCAAGAAACTCTTTCTCTCCAGACCCATCCTCCATCTCCCAGACCTATCCCGACCTTTCGCAATAGCTACCAATGCATCATGAGATGCCACCGGTGCCATTCTCCTGCAAACCGACTCGAACGGGGATTGGCACCCCTGTTCCTACCTATCTCAGTCGTTCTCCCCAGCAGAACGAAACTACGACATCTTCGACTGCGAACTCCTGGCCATCATCCACGCCCTCAAAGCCTGGCGCCACTATCTCCATGGCTCCCAACACCCCGTGCAGGTCTTCACCAACCATAAGAACCTGACGTATTTCCATCAGCCCCAAAACCTCAACCGTCGCCAGGTGCGCTGGCTCCTCGATCTTGCAGATTTCGATCTCAAGATGACCCACATCCCCGGCTCCCTTCTTTCTGGCCCCGACGCCCTCTCCCGCTGCCCTGACAGACTCTCATCTGAATCTGACAACCAGGCTGTCACCCTCCTCCCAGAAACCCTCTTTGTCCATGTCATAGACTCTGTCCTCGCCACCGCTATTCAAACACACTCTGTTAATGACAACCTCATCACCCACCTCCGTGCTGACCTTGAGGGCCCTGTCACCACCCCTAACCTGTGCAACCGCCTCTCCGACTGGCAATTCAAAGAAAACCTCCTTTGCTATTGAGACCGCATTTATGTTCCCAAACCTGACTGCCTCACGGTGATCACACACACCCATGACCACCCCTCTGCCGGCCACCCTGGCTACCTAAAAACCTGCCAACTCATTGCCCACGACTTTTGGTGGCCCGGCCTTGCTACTCAAGTCCACCGCTATGTCGAAGGTTGTGCTCTTTGCCAACAGCACAAAACCAACACACACCCTACTGTTCCCCCACTCGCCCCCATAAAGTCACTCGCCTCTCATCCGTTCCAACAGATCTCCTGTGATCTTATCACTGACCTTCCCTTGTCCAATGGTTTTGATAGCCTGTTGGTTGTGGTCGACCATGGGCTTACTAAGGGGGTAATTCTCTGCCCTACTAAGAAACATATCACTGCCGAGGGAGTAGCAACCCTCTTCTTTCACAAAGTCTACCATTATTGGGGCCTCTATGACAAAATCATCTCGGACTGTGGCCCACAATTCGCATCCACCTTCACTTGGGAGCTTGGAAAGCTCCTGAAATATGACCTTTCCCTGTCCACCACCTATCACCCTCAATCTGATGGTGAAACTGAACGCATTAATCAGGAAGTCGAAACATATCTTCAGATCTTCTGCAGGAATAATCCAACTGCATGGGCTGACCACATCACCCATGTGGAATTCACGCATAACCACCACCCCCACTCTGTCACTGGCAAGTCGCCATTCTACCTCATATACGGCTTCAAACCCCGTGCCCTTCTCACAGTCCTCGTGGAAACCCCACTTCCGGCCCTGGAAGAATGCCTCAAGGCCCTATCCATAGCAAGAAACAAAGCACTCGCCACTCATGAACTCACACACCAGGTGATGGCTTCCCGAACCCGCCGTTCATTCACCCCATTCACCAAGGGAGACAAGGTGTGGTTACAAAAAACCTCAATCACCACATCGCAAACCCAAAATTCACACCCAAAAGAGAAGGACCCTTCGTTATCACAGACGTCCTATCTCCCCTGACATATAGACTCTGCCTCCTAGCAACATGGAAGATTCACCCCATGTTCCATGCCTCTCTCTTATCACCCTATTGTGAAAACAGCATTCATGGCCCGAACTTCCCAGCTCCACCCCCAGAACTAATCGAAGGTGAAGAAGAGTACGAGATCGAGAAGGACCTACACCACAGAGGAACACCATGTTCCTGCATGTTCCTGATCTGATGGAAAGGATACACTGCCGAAGAAGATTCCTGGGTCCCAGAATGGAATCTGAAAAATGCAAAGTCTACCCTCCTGGAGTGTAAAAACCTCCACCCAAAGGCCTTCCCTCCCTCAAAGCAATAGCTTCCTCGCCTCATAATGCCTTCCACCATCTTCACCCCCTCGCCTCTTCACTTTTTCTTTAGCATGTCTACAAATGTCTCTACCACATCTCTCTCGTCTCCCTCGTCCCTGTCCATTTCAGTACCTCCTACGGAGGACCATCTTGCTTTGCTGTCATGCACCCCTTCTCCGACAATGGCCAACACTCCTCATCATGAGGATGCTGTGATACTGGCAATGGACAGTATTCCTCCTAGCCCAAACACTGCATATACCATCCCCGTCCTCAAGCTGCCCACCAACACCCCAACCCCCATAATCTCTGTAGATATCCCCATTCATGCCCATACCCTCTGGTCCTCCGACCCCACTGACGATGAGCGCAGTATGCTCCATGAGTTTCTCATGGACCTCCACATGTTTACAGGGATTTCGGCCTTTACCGACCCATCTTCATTGTTTTTCCTTCTTTTTATGCTCTACCTCCAGCTGGAGTGACTCCCCCACCTCTTCTAATCTCTCATTGGCAACGACCATCGCGGCATTGCCCTTATTGGGGCCTCCATTCGAAACATCCACTCCCGGGCCATGGGACACATCCACGATGTGGCCTACCAGATGGGATATCTAGAATTCGTCCAGGACATCGACTGGTACCTCCGGGAAACTGCCGCAATCATGGTCCCCACCAATATCTCTATCACGGGATTCGCACTCTGCTCCCCCTCCCCTTTACCTTCCAAAATCATTTGGGACTCGGTCCCCGCAGTCAACAATACCCCTAGCGCATCGTCCTCTCCCCTTGACTCCATGGAGGCACTAGCCATCGATGCCCTCCAAGCCCGTTTCGATCATATCCAGGAAGCAACAGTCCAACGACGCATCTTACAAGGAGATTTGCCCTGCCCGAGCAACCACAACCGGTACCGTGACTCATGCTTCATATGCCATAGGCTCAGACACATTCGGGTATACTGCCCCCACTATACCTGTCCCTTCTGTCGACAATGCTCCCTGGGTCACACTCAAGCCGCATGCCCCTTTCGTAACTGACATTCCCCACCCAGGTCACCCTCTTCTTCCACCTCCTCCCGCAGCTCTCACCAGTCCCGAGGGTTCTTTCGGTCCCGCACCTCCCATACTTCCGGCCACTCTCAGCACTCTAACCGTGCGCTTCCAGTGCCTCCACCTCGATCCCCACCAGCATTAAACGAAGACAATGACTTCTGCTTCGATTCGGTCAGAGAAAGTAATATATGTGGATTGCCCGTTGGGTCTTGCTGAGGTTTGTAAAAGAGGTCTCACTAGGGTTTCGACCCTACTAAGGGGGTAATGTTACAATCGGCCCCTTTTCTTTCTCCTTCACTCTCTTTTGCCTTGTATTACTTAAACACGCACAGCCCTTCTCTTTAGTCAGCATTTACAGCTGTGTGTTTCCTTATCTCTTATCCATGACTCATGTGTTCCATGACATTCCATGTAGTTCTATCATACACAGCCTTCTGACTCGTTTCACGCCATGTATGACTTACTTCCCCTTATCTCCAGTTACCTAGTTTGGATGTCTCTCTTATCGAGCTGTAGCACTGCTTGGTCTGTGTGCAGGACTCTCTACATATAAATAGGGTGTAGCACAAGCGGTGTAACCTTAGCTTGAGCCTACTCGAGATAGCAATCTATTATGTCTTTGACCCTCTCGCTCTCCTCTGCTCTCCCTTTAAATCACTTGGCCTCGCAGCCAATTGACGCTACCCGCGCCAGTCGTAACATGCACCTGCTATGTCCCTAGTGGTGAGAACCCCACTGACAACTCTTCCAGGGGTATCTACCCCTCCACTTCCCTTCTCCTTTTCTGACTTCCTCTCCCCATACCTCTCCTTCCCTTCCTCTTATCGACTATGATGATCTCCCAGCCCACCAGTACTCTACCTCCTATCCCCCCTCACACAACATCTCTTCATGCCATCATATCTTTCTGACCTACATTTCTACCCAACCCCCACTCCCACACAGAGGCTCTGATCCTTACCATGAGAAGCACTTCATCCAAGCAGCCCTCTCACTCAAAATTCCTCCTGAACCATAATTTTCTTATCCCTATACTACCAAGCGATGCATTGTCAGATGCACTGGCTTTTGCCTCAGAACATGACCAGCCTTGCTCTTACCATGCCTCCCTAGCCTCCCTTCTGTCCCCTCTCAGGCCCCACTGCCTTGCCAAAGATTGCCTATGCAACTGGATGCCTGCTCCTCCCCTTGCAGCTCCACATCCCTCTATACTGTCGGATGAACAAGTAGAACACACCCTCTTTTTCATTGGCAAATCTTGGGCCACAAAAATAAGAGAGACCTATGGTAACACCCTGCTTGTTTTTCATGTCTTCTGTAACCAATGTAACTACCCTGATCCCCTCCACTGTCCCATCTCACAGCCTCTTCTGTCCTCTTTCATCTCAAGCTGCACAGGCTCCTACTCCAGTTCCACATTGTCTAACTTCATTGCTGGTCTACATGCCTGGCACACCCTCCATTTGTGACCTTAGAACATTGATGCAGTTGAGACTCACACCATCTTGAAAGGCACCTCGTGCCTTATGCCAGCTGACCACAAAAAGCCCAAATGTGTCCCCTTTGAGGTGTCCCACCTTCTACTCTTCCTCACATACATGGACACCTTAATGCCATGCGATGCTGCCATATATGCCTACATAGTCACCACCCTCCCGGTCTCTCAGCTAGGTGAGTTTATGGTCCCAGCACTCAAAACATTCTGCCCTGGTGTCCACATCACTCCCTCTTGTGTCACACAACTCACAGATGCCAATAACCTCCCAGTTTGGTCACTTCACATTTCTTTCACCAAGATCTCAGCCACAGGTGAAGACACTCATATCACTCCAATCCCCCACCTCACCAACCCCATTGAGTGGCTCCAAAACAACTTCCGCATAAATTGCCCAGTGTCTGATGACTACCTCTTCACTTGGTGACACCCAAAGGCATGCATCCCCTCACCAAGACTGAAGTCACAAATTGCATCAGGGACATCATTTCCAGGCATAACTTGTCAGACCCAAAAGGCCACAGCCTGCACATTGGTGGCACCTTATATTATCTACTCCAACACCTTCTCTTCTTGGTTATTAAGACCATGGGCTGCTGGACTAGTAATGCCTTTACCCTTTACCTTCATCATTATGCTCTCATTTTGGTACCATACC
>JBBPUL010000821.1:0-14364 GCA_038094675.1 Spongispora temasekensis
ACAGGACTACAGCACATACAAGGAATTTGCTAGTAGCTACTACTCAGTGTCCATTCCCTTCATCTTCAATTGCAGCCGCAGCAATTCTACCTCTGCCTTCACAGCCTCTGCCTTGGCATGCTGAAGCTGAATGTCAGCCTCCTTGTCCTGCACCATCACTTGCTGAAGCCGAATATCAGCTTCCTTGTCCTTGAGAAGATGTTCATGTATAGCCTGTGCATTGGTGTTGTCATTTAACATTTTTTCGTGTTCGAGCTGGGCTAACTTCTCTGCCTTCGTGTACTCGACCTTCAGTTGGAGACGACAATTTTTTTCCATCAAAAGTGCAACCTGGCGAGACCCAAGTTTGTCTCAGCTGTGACTTGACTCGGCGGATAGCTGCGATTTGATGTCATTGAGCTGTGATTTGATGCGCTTACCTCTGCCACGACCAGCAGATGATGCTGACTTGCCGATGGTCAAGGACACAGGCGAAAATTTGAGGTGGAATGATTTCTGGGACCCACTGGCCCCACTATGCAACGACGTGCAAGATGACGGAGCATATGAATGGTAAGATCCCAGCCCCAGTGCCAAGGTAGCATGTTTTGATGATCCCGCTGTGCACACACATCGATCATCAGCAATCGTCAATGTGTACCAAATGCTGAGAACAAACTTACCAGTGCTAGCCCTAGCGGACATGAACTGAAATCCAGTTGACTGGGAATGGTAGTCAGAAATGCCCATGGCATCATCAGTGGTATTGAAGTCATCATTAGAATCCTGAGTGGGGTCTTCAAGTTCAACAGCCTAGGGAATTTAATACAATTTTGGTTAAGATCAATTTAAAATACTTACCTTGCACTTTTCAGCCCGATGCGGCATGGATTCCATTATATCGGTTTGAGTGTCATCCATGTCAAAGTCACCACCGTCATCCCATGCTGGGGAGTGGACGTGCACTGGGGGGTCAATGCAGGAGGGCGGGCAGTCAGCAGGAGGGCCACCAACTGGAAGGTGGGCGTTGAGCACCTCAACGGCATGAGGGGGAGGAGCATCTCGGAGGCAGGGGTCGAGGCGGTCCTCAACATTGGCATGAGGTTGATTTATGTGCATGGAGGAGGGCCCGGGGACAATGTTGTGCTAGTCAGCAGAGGGGGAAGGACCACTGGTGGTGGAGGTAGTGATTGTACCTTGAACACCTCGTACAAACTGCAAGTCATGCAGCTCACCCGGTTTTGAGTTGATGAGCATTGCAGTGAAGTTTGGGATCCCATTCCAGATAGGATAGAGGTCGTCATACCAGGGGAAAGCGATGGTGACAGATTCTTGTGGGTTGACAGCGGCGTTATCCTTGGGGTGGATGCCTTGGCCAGTTTTGTGCAGCTCTTTGTATTTTTCCATGAATGATTTGCGAAGGCTGGATAGCATCAGCAAAATATATATCACAACGACAAGTTCCTGGAATAACTCACTATGTGATGTGGTTCCCAACCGATAACCCAAACTTCTTTGCCGATGTTGCGAAAAGGTCTTTCCACGTAGGGTCATCACAGAAGATGGATCGGGCAATCGCCATCTGGATCACCATCTTGTCCTTGCCTGATGGTCGCTCAGTTGTGGTGACACGGCTTGCTTTGTTCTCTGAGAAAAGGATTGCGCAATCTGTGCTGTGATCCTTGAGCCAAGCAACCAGGAGATCTGTTTGGCGGGACATCCAATGAATGGTGAACTTCTGGGCAGTGGATTGTGAACACGAAGTGTTGGAGGGTGGAGGGGTCTGAACTTGCACAGAGGGGGGATGACTTGCCCTGGAACCTCAGCTGCAGTGGCCCCTAGAAGGTTTAGGAGGGGGAGGTTGTGGGGTTGGTACTGGAAGTGGTTGGTAGGCGCCAGGAAGGTCCATCGGTGAGGCCATGCAGGCGATTCTGGCTGAGCGTCACGTTCGGTATACTGGCATGATAAGGTTCAGGCAGAGCCCAAATTTCTGAGTGAAACTGACATTCCAGTGCACTTTCAGAACAGGTCAGAAGATGAGTCAGAGGTCCTCAGTATGCAGTGTGAGTACCACTAATGTATGGTTTGGGGATAGATTCCGGGATCGTGATCTTATTGTCAGGATTCACTTGAGGCAGTTGAGGCTGTAAACCCGACTTTCTGCACCATTGCTGGTATTGTCTGTCTAGCCTGTATGTATTCACTCTCACTTTCTTTCTTTCTCTCTCTCTTTCGACCACTGCCTTATTGGTGAATTCAGTCTTGTGCAACTGTCAACCCCATTAGTAATCAGGTGAGCATGACATACGTGTACCCTCAACTATGTCGTTCTGAGCCAGAATACTCCTGGTACTCTAACCATGGTGACAATAGACTTTATTGAATTGCGGACCCTTTCTCACCTTTCACCTTTATTTTTTTGTTTATTTTTCAATCACTCTGCTTGTCAAGCCTCCACACCCACAGATCTCGATTAACCTCCTTCTCATCATGCACTGCGAACGTGTAGATTGGCCATCATGGTCACTCTTTCTCAGCCACTACCTGTCGGACCGTTCCTTCACTTTCTCTCTGTGGACGATACATACACACATACTTAGGTATCCTGTGCTTGAGTGTACATGGACCCATGATGAATGCCGACACCATACCACTCTAATGTGACCGGTGAGAGGGTCCTAAGCAGACTCGGAAATACTGAATCCCTGCAAAACATTTTTGTGAGGGATTTTGGACCTCAATGACATGCTGTAGTCAATAAAAGAGAACTCTGCTGGAATATGCGATGCAGAGATGCAGAACCACACATCATCCCCCCTTACATGTACACATTATTTTACTGATGGAATATGAGGAAAAAAAAGTATGTGCATACATGCCAATGTATCTATACAACATGCGTGATTAGTAATGACCATCTACAACCCCTTCATGATCCTCAACTTTCACCAATCCTCACAAGCTACTTACTTCAAGTTGTATATTGAAAGAAAACCTCTTTTATTAATCCGATGGACTGAGTCCTATGTAGAACAGTGCATGCATTGGTCACACTGGCCTGCATGCAGATTTTAAATTACCATGTTTGCCTTTATGGCTTGACCTGCCCACCACACTCGTCTCAATATAACTGTTTCATTTAGGAACATCTCGGCACTAATACTGTCCCGAGACGTTTCTATTGGTACATTACCGGATCTCTATGACCGTGTTTTGGGGCATTTCTTGACTTAGCACCTTCATCTCCCCATTTATCCATCTCATACAAATGCAACCCACTATCCTTGCATTCTTTAATTTGGTCGCCGCAGTACCAGCAAGAATAAATCGGAATTTCGAGTCCGATTCAGGGATACTCATACCGCTCTCCAGAATGCTTCCTCATTCTGGCTGCATCCAAACAACATGGTTAATTTCAATGCACTTGTCTCTCATGTTGAATTGGTCAATGCGTATGTCCCATTCATGTATCTTGTGGTTCTCTCTTTTTTTTTAAAAAAATATATATATATACGTAGGAAAATGTTCAGTGGCTTTCGAAATTACGAGCAGATCACAGAAAAAGTCCACCACTTTAAAGTGGAAGGGAAACAGGAATGGAAGAGGATAATAAAGCCTAGCATGGGTGCATCCTTGGCAAATTATCTTGGCAGGAATTGGTATACCATCATTACAAGCAGTCCCCCTCTGCCCTTTACTGGTAGGATCCAGATTTATCAGAATGACGGTGTGATATGTGATTGTTGACCATGATATCTATGCAGTCGGAGTTGACACTGCATGCATGTAAGTGCATTTCATGCATTCTGTGAATCCTGGATTTTTTTAAAAAAAGAATGCATCACAGGGATCTCTTTTTGCCAGGGCCATTCTGTGACGATACCTGTGATGGCCACACTTGTTAGAACCCTAAATCATCTCAGACTGCCAAATACAAAGATGAAGAATTCACAATTTACTTTGGCAATGCACATACTAGTGGATATTCATATTCTGATTTAGTTGTTGCTAGAATGCAATACATCAATAATGTCATAATTGCTGGATTTACAGTATGTTGCTTTGGTCAGCTCCTTGATGGTTTTTGACCTTGTCGGCTAGGTAGATATTTAGACAATTGGTGTGGTACATGCATATTCCCATGGATACTGAACAGAAAACAATTTTTCTGCAGATGGCTCATCTGCAAAACTAGGATTTTATCATGGTGTTCATAGTTGTGTTATGACAGGCATGAGTAGCATCAGCCATAGACTCAATACACAACCTAAAGCTGTGAGATGAAGACAAGGATTTTAGGTTCCAAGCGCAATGCAAGGTAACTGGTCACTACTCTACCTAGGCAAGTATGTAGCAGCATTGAAGATGAGGGAAGAGTATCCTCAAGCGAAGATGCTGTGAGGCCAAGCGGGTTCTTCGGGAGAGCAAGGAGGAGTGAGAGGGTCAAAGATGAAATAGATTGCTATCTCGAGTAGGCTCAAGCTAACATCAGGGAAATGGAGAGGGAAAGATAATCCTAGATAATCTTGAAAAGGGGGTTGATCAAGGGATTATAATATATTATCTACCATTATCTACCATTATCTATTATTATCTATCATTAACATTTTCTCACCAATTCCCTGATGAAGGATACACTGCTTGTGCTACAGTGAGGTGCAAAACTGTTGCAATGCCTAACCCCAAACTGGGGTGTGAAGCGCCCCGCAATCACTCGTGGGAATTCTACTTCGCTTTGGTGGGAACAAATAAAGTACAAACCATTGGCTATAACATTGTCCCCAGGGTCATGTGATTTGGTTCACACACTATGAAGATACATCCATTTCAAAACAGAAATACCACCAAATCACATGACCCTGGGGACAATGTTGTAGCCAATGGTTTGTACTTTATTTGTTCCCACCAAAGCGAAGTAGAATTCCCACGAGTGATTGCGGGGCGCTTCACACCCCGGTTTGGGGTTAGGCATTGCAACAGTTTTGCACCTCACTGTATGCCCTATTTATAAGTATGAGTCTTGCACACAGACCAAGCAGTGCCACAGTATGATAAGAGAGGAAAGAAGTTGTGTATGATAGAAGTACATGGAACCTTGTGGAACATTCAAGTCAAAGATAAGAGATAAGAGAAATGCACAGCTGTGACATTAGCTAATTGAAGGGCTGTGCAAGTTTAAGTAATACAATGTGATAAGAAATGAAGATGAAAGGAAAAAGAGGGGTAAATCATAACAGTTGCCATAGTGTATACATAGTGTTTATGTATAATGCTGATAGCATTCCATAATGTTCATAGTGGGCCATAGTGTTCATAGTGGCCATAGTTTTTATAGTGTCACAGAAATCATAATATCATAGTAACCATAGTATTCATAGTAATTTATAGTAAATCTATAGTTTAGCCATAATACAGGCCTGCCATTTATATAATCACTCTATGATTACTACAGTACTATAACTCTCTGTATAGGCAGGTGGCTGTGTCAAGATAAATTACTAAAATGATTAGTAATTATATTACATAATACAGACCTGTATAAACATGTGGCTGTGCCACCACTTGAATATAGGCAACTTATATAAGCAATACAACATAGATCTTTCTAAGTCTTTGTAGTAGACCTTTATTACACTTTTTGCTACACTTTTGACTATGCTTTAGATACACTTTTTACTACACTTTTGACCACTTTTGAACACTTATCTCTATATTTTTGATACAGTATATTTTTTAATAATAGATCTTTGCTTAATAATCTCTTAATTTTGTTTAACCTATGGAATATATTGACTTCTCTGATAATCTTATAACCTTATCTAACCAATAAAAAATCTTGACTTTCTCAATAATCTCCTAACCTTATCTAATCAATAATAAATATTGGCTTCTTTAATAACTTTTTAACCTTATCTAACTAATGATAGTATGTTAATATTAAATTTAGTAAGGTTAAGAGGTTATTAGAAAGACAAAGACTTATTATTAACACTCTGTCATTGATTAGACAAGATTAGGAGGTTATTGAAAAAGCTATAATTTAATATTAACACATTATTATTAGTTAGACAAGATTGTAAGTTTATTAAAAAGGAGAGATTAATTATTTACATTTTATTATTAGTTAGACAAGGTTGTAAGTTTATTAGAAAGGAGAGATTAATTATTTACATTTTATCATTAATTAGAAAAGATTAGAAGGTTATTAGAAAAGTCAAGATTACATATTATTAATTTATTGATTAGAAATGCCATGATTTATTGTTGATACTCTTATTAGCTAGATAAGATTAGGAAATTATTGGAGAAGTGTGTAATTAAAAGTATAGTAGAAGTATATTTACAGTATAGTCAAAATGTACCAAAAAGTATGCCAAAGGTGTAGTACATAATTATTCATTGATAAATAGTAATTAGAGTTCAATTGATTAGAGTATTAATTAGAAAGATATAGTATGAATGTAAATATATGTATATATATATTTTAAAAATCTTATTGGACAATTTACTATGAGATACTATGGAAATACTATGAGGCACTGTGAAAACTATGAGATACTTTGAAACACTATAAAGACACTATGGAAACACTATAAGACACTGAGATACATACTGTGAAAGCACTATGAGAGCACTCTCTAGTTGGACCCTCACTATGAACACTATGATACTGGACAGCACTGGACACAACCTTCTTGATTTGCAGATGTGCCCACATTTTCATCATTCTTGTGTCTGCCATGCTGGCAATTTACTTGGCATGTCTGCAGCATGTCATCTTTGTTTTTGATATGTTTTCCATTGTGCCCATTGGTGTGTCATTGCACAACTGCAGACATATGTAATGGTACATGATAATAATGGTTTTCAAAGTAGTTTCAATGCCCATTTATCAGGCCATGGAGTAGCTTAAAATCTCATTTCTCGAGCAATGATTTTCGGCTTTAGTTCTCACTCAGCTCAACTCCGATGGTCACAGTACATCGGCACGAGACTGCCGAAGCGGCAAAACCACGTGATGCATAGAAGAACAGAAGTGTTACAGACGGAAGACAGACAGAATACAACAGAACAACGGAGTACCATGTATAATCAGACTGGCACAAATACACAATTAGACATAGAGAAAACTTATCCCTCCCTCACCATGCCCCAATGCTCTGAATGTGAGCAACTTCTTCAACAAATTGACATGGCCCTCCTACAAGTATTCCAGGTGAAACAAGCAAATATAACCACGCGATATAGGGCACTCGAGCTTGATAATGATAGCGAGTCCTGGTCGGAAAATGAGGGGTCCATTTCTGATGGGTTTGATCCAATAATCATAACACCTCCTACACCTCCATTGCCAACTCTTCCGCCATGCAGATTGGAATCTGATGAATCTAATTCTGGATCAGATACCTCGTCTGACATCCTCATCAAAAGAGACAAAACCTACAATCAGCTCATTGGCACAATTCGCGCATTACGTGATGAAGTGGAACAGGCTCGGGTCCTAAACTGCTTGCAAGTTCCATTGCTGCATGCACCACAGTTGCATTTACTGGAGCACTTTGTGGTATTCCGGCCACACCTGTTTTGGAAAAAACTTCATGTGGACTGACGAATTTTTGACTGCATCCTTGAAAAAATATGGTTTAATCCAATTTTTTTGAACAAATCAAACAACCCACAACTGCCGGTCTCTATCCAGCTTGCTATATTTCTCAATTGTGCGGGCCACTATGGGAATGCTATCTCACCCGAGGATGTAGGACAATGGGCTGGGATTAGCATTGGCTCAGTTATCAACTGCACTCACCGAGTCATGGTAGCACTCCTGGCACTTCATAACGAATATATCAGAGTTCCCACTGTGGATGATGAGGAAATGAAACAGGCCAGGGTCTATGTAGAGCAGCATTCTTGTCCAGCTTGGCGAAATGGGGTTTTTGCAGCAGATGGTTCAACGCTCCCACTGTTCCAGAAGCCTGCCCACTATGGCGAGACCTTTTATGATCGAAAGGGACATTATTCATTAAATTGTCAGGTATGTATATAGTACACTCACCTGTGCCATGAACGTTTGATCACATTTGACAGCTTATCGTAATGCCACACAACCTGTGTATTGTCGACTATTGTCTTGGATATCCAGGCAGTGTTCATGATGTACAAGCGTTCATGGCAACGTGCCTCGCAAGTAATCCTAATGAAATGATACCAGCCAACCATTGGATTTGGGCAGATAGTGCATACCCATCGCATCCATGGTGCGCTGTGCCATTCAAGTCAGTGAGGGGTGCCTTGTCACGCGAGAAAAACCTGTACAATAAGTATCTGTTGAAGGTTTGAGTTTTTTCTATTCACATTCATTGATAACAATCACTAAACTCACTTTTCAGGTTCGCATTCGCATTGAACATGCATTCGCAGTCCTAAAAGGGCGGTTTCAGAGTCTGTGCGAGATCCGTTTGAAGATACAGAACGAGCGAGAGTTGAAGATTGCAGTGCACTGGGTTCAGTGTTGTCTCATTCTACACAACATGATCTTGCACTTTGAAGAGGAGCTTGGGATCGAAAGTTCCATGCAATGGGCCAGACAAGAGGGTCAGGAACCAGGGCATCGATTAACACCAGTTGTTGTGGACGTTGTTGAGGGCACGCCAGGTCAGGTGTTTCAGAGGAACTTGATGCGAGGTTTGTTCGCACATCTTGGAATGCTCGGATAAATATTAATATTTGTATTCGGAATCAGTGTTCAACAGAATGAAATACCATACGAGTACACTCAAGAGAACAACAACATGCATAGTATGCTGGTGAATACATAACATAAAAAAAGATGCCTGTGGAGAATACAAATCAGACAACATGAATACAGATTAGACATAGCACACGAATGCTGAGCGAGCAAGGTGATGGACCGATGGTAGCACCAGGCCTAGTTTGGCTCTGCATTTGACTGGCCAGCGCCCTGCTTTTGAAGCCGAATTTCCTCCAACCGAATCTGTAGCTTAAGCCTCTCAAGCTCAAGGCCAACTAGTTTTTTGTCCTGCAACTTGAGCTCGTGCTGTTGCTGAACCAGTTCAATTTGCTTTTGTGCTAAGTCGTGTTGATGCCGGAATTCAGCATCCCGATTGACTTGCTCCTGCATCATTTGCTCACGCTGGACAGCGATCTCCTTTTCTTGGAGGGCATAGTTCATCTTGGCAACAGTATGACGTGTGCGGTGGGCTTCCAGTGAGTTCTCCCGTGATGCCATATCCTTTGTTACCATGCTGATCTTGTCAAGCTCATCGTGGACATGGCTTGCCATCCGGTTCACCTTGTTACCTGTGTTGGTACTTGCACATGGAGATACACTTGACTCGGAGGTAAGGTGGTGGTGGGGCGAGTGATGTGATGAAGAGGATGTTGGCCGTTGATATGGCGTCTGATGGCGAAATGCTGCACGGCTATCATAGAGTGCCATTCTTGTTTTGCCAGATGCAACCATCAAGTTTGCGGTTGGAAGAGTGCTGGCATTGGGCATCGGAGCCTGTACAGGATCATTCTGAGCTATGTATGTTAGTCGGACTAGAACACCTGTAATAAATTACATACGTTTACATCAGTGGACAAATCAATGTCCTCCCTTCCTCCCTCATCCAGCCCATAAAAATCCACATCGAGGTCAAGTTCAGGCCTGTTGGGTTGCACTTCATCGTCATCAACAATCATACCGTCACCCTCCTTTGAGGGGTTAGACACTGGTGTCTCAGGCCTATCCTCAAGCCACAGATCCAGGGCATTGACATCCATGGTCTCTCGCTCTGCAGGTGGCACTTCTTCATTGAGTACCAAGTTATTCTATATGAGATCGAGGAGGTTTTGAGCATGATTGATATGAGGTGCAGAGGAAATTGTATCGCTATCGAAACCCGGTATACTGCGCCATATTTCATCCAGCTCCTCATAATGAGGAAACTGGCTGTGAGCTAAATCGATTCAAGTTGAGAAATATTAGTAAAATTGAAGGTACAACAAAAGATCATACTAAGAAGGTTATCATGTCCATCTTGTGGCCCAACGCCTTCGCCTGTGGACCTGAACCTTTTTCACCACTTCCGGTATTCAGATTTTAGCCTAACGGATGTGTTTAGTATCAACTCGACCAACAATAAATTATGAAACTAATCAAGTACTTACCCATGTAGAGGTTGGCAACAGAGACTGTGAAACGCTCTGGATCATCCATGTATGTAGAATCTTTTCCCTCAAAGATATGTCGGGCAATTACAGCATGAACCTCCTTCTTGGTTCGGCCAGATGGCCATTCACCTGGAGGAGGGGGAGGAACTGCATTTGGATTGGTGCAATTGTTGAATAAAATGTGCCGATCAGCCGCTCGGTTCACGATCCAAGCGACAAGTGTTCCAACACGGTCAGGAGACCATGAGATATTTGGCACCTTGGGTGCATTATCTGCGAGAGCATTAGCCACTGCCTTTCCTTTACCTTTACCTCGCCCTCTTCCCCCGCTTGTCGCACCCCCTTGACTACCCTTTTTTGAATTTACCTCTGCATGGCTTTTTGGAGCCTTTGAACCACTCGCCATGTTCAAGGATATAACCTGTAGGCGGGCTGAATGACGAAGATGCTGTCAAAGGACTGGCATGATTTTCAAACTCTGAATGGAAAGTAACGTGGAACGTTTCATGGCCATCAACGCCAGCACCAATGGCAGTCGTGAGAACCACTAATTGTAGTCCTTCTTGAACCACAATTGACATGCCCATCATGTAAATTTCAATTAATAATCGACCTGTCTTGAGCCACTTTTTCCAATTGGAAAGCTTTAGCCAAGTGCAACAAGTGTAATACAAGTGCTGTAAAAGGCGGATCCAAGAAAACGAGTGGCCTTGAGCCACTTGGTGCCACGTCAAAGGGAAAAAGTGCACCAAAAGGCTGAATAAGGCCGGATAAGGCAGTGTGCAAATTACTGATGGGTCCACAAATACACCCCCGCGAAGTTCGTCACTGCCAGTGCGTCTCCTGTTGAAAAGTCGTGTGCCGGGGCGCGACTTGCTGATGAGGCGTGACGGTCGGCAGTGGTTATTCGCGATAGCGGACAAGGTACGGTAGGACGCGCAGCTACAATATAGGTAAAGTAACATATTATGTAAGCAACGAATGGCACGAATGATTCTACTACAACATCTCCCATCTCCCACTCCCGCTGCATGTTATAGTTGCTAGCGTAATACCTAAACGACTCCTTGGTTGGTTGGCGGCCGGGGTAGCGGAAGCCCCCTCAAGTGACGAAAGCTTTTGCAGGCTCGAAACCGCTACCTCCCACCACCACCCTCTCTGCCCCTCCTCGTCCGACTTCTGCGCGTTGGTGGGTCGACTGGCACTAGCGCCATGGTGGTTGTCCTCTGATGCACTGTCCGCATCGCCGCCATCGTCCAACACGCCAACGAACGGAAAGATGAATGGTGCCGACGGCCCGTGCCGTCGTCAGGTTCTTGCGTGGCAGTCAGTCACATCGTCGTCGTTGTCGTTGCGCCTTCATTGTGGTCGTCGCCCATAGGCCTGTTGGTCGAGGGCGAGGCACGCCCAACTTTAGGGGTCGGCGGAAGGAGGGAACTTTCTCAGGCCCGGATCTTGAGCCTCGCACACGCATTTGGCAAGTTTCATGTCAGCTGGTTATTTTCTTTTCCATTTTTAAAAAATTCTTTGCGACGATCGAATGAGATTTCTGGACCGAAATCTCGTGGATCATCTTCTCAAAATGGCAAAGAAAGACATGAAAGCCCTTTAAATTATAACCATGATTGCGGGCTCCCCCCTGACTTCAACCACACGATGTCTGAGGCGACCGAACAGTTTTTTCGTGACCTGAGAACTCGCCAGTACGCATATTCCTCAAACCGTTTTTTTTTTGGGGGGGGGGGCTACAGCACTGACATTATCATTGTTCTATGTAGATCATTTTCCGTTGCAGCGGCGACACTCCTCATATATGATTATTTACTCACCTTGAGGCTCGAAGCGGGTGCCCCTTTTCTCGCGAGCCAGGAGCCAGTTACTGAGAACCATATTAAAAGGCGGATTATATTTGGCCCAATCGGTGGACTTCAGTCAAAGTCATGTTTCTTGCAAGCCGTTATGCTTCTTTGATCGGCCAAACGACCATTACACTGGAAGAAATAGGAATCTTAAGCCATGGGTCGACGAAGGTGTGTGTATCGCGTCTCAACTACCGAGTTCAAATAATCTCAGAGTGACGCGCCCTAGTTCTGTGCACAATTTGAGGGATTCGCCATTTTCTACGGGCTTTATGCTCGCGAGCTTGTCCGCAGTAAGGTTGTTTCTGAACTTGGGAAGCAGTCATCACTCATGTTTGATATTCAAGTATTGGTAATATTGAGGGCATGGGCCATCTGGGGGTGCAAGCGTTACGTCGCCTTTGCACTGATCACCATATATGTTGTGTATCTCATAGTGTACACCGCGATTATCATTTACATCAGGATTCTCAGTTGGAAGGGAGGTATGTCAACGATGCTATCAAGTCGGAGAGGTGATGTTGACGAATATTCATACAGGTTTTCATTTCATGTATCTGAATCAGATCGGCACATGTGTTACACTAATAATTCGTGAGTCGTATTTCTGATTTAGCGTCGCAGTTTCCGATTGAATTTCCAGGCACTGCCAAGGGCAAAGGCAAAGTAGGTCTGAGGTATTTGGTACCAATGAAAGAAGGGCTCAAACATCATTGCAGTGGTGGATTATATCTGGGATTTCGTAAGCAAGTTTTCTGAACAAGATCTCCAAATATGCCAATGCAAAACCCAGACTTCTGCTCGATTTGCTCCTTTTTTTCTTGGTGGCAGTCTCTCTTGGTCGGCTTTTTCTACACACTCAACGATATTTTCGGCGTTCGCGGAGGCTCCTTTGGTTGTTAGCCAGAGATAGTAATTGAGTCCATGCAGTCTTTTGTTCAGTATGAGCTGACCTTTTCGTCCAGGTGCTCTATATGGCCTTGTGTGTTTCCACGTATTGCGATAGACGACCGATTCACATCTCCGAACAGGCAAGCACGGCAACGAGCACAATGAGCGTGTTATCCCAGTGCGCTACTTTTCTCAAATGCTGATCACTCATTGATGTCATCTCTCAGGACCGTGTTTGTTTATGTGAGCAATCAGACCTCCATACGTTCTTGATCAATTCACCCATTTTTAGAGCCCTCTCGTCCTTTCCGCCATGTCGTGCGTGATGTTTTTCCCCTCAAGTTATCCAATGAGACCTGATGAACTTGAAAAGTTTCAACGCATTGGTTATTGTCACTGGGCAACGTGTAGTGCTGAACATTCGGAGCATGGAATTGTCATCCGATTCAGATATGCTCATGCACTTTTCATCTCCCTCTCGGTCGGACGAGGAAGAGACACCCAACGATCCACCAGACTTGGATCGTAGGCCGGAAGGAGCTAGCACCGAAATGCAAGACATGAACAAGCCATGAAATTCGGTGCACATACTACGCTGTGAATGGAAGTGGCTCAAGACGTCACTTGACATTGTCTTGTTTTGTACCGGCCGCTCAGGTTCGTTGTGTGGGTTGTAAATTTTTATACGAACATCGTTTACTTACTTAACGGCGGAGATTCATGGCGGACTGCCATAGACTTGATTGCAGAAACCTTTGCTTGGAGACAATGAAAGTATCCGGCCTTGCATTGCTCACTTTAACCACGAACATGCGCTGTCGGCGACGCCTTCTGCTCAACAGTAAGACAGGGGACCATCGCTTACATATTTACGGGACATATCAATATGTTCCGTTCACACACCTGCCAGGTATCCTCGCCATCGTTTCTCCAGCGAAAAGGTGTCCACGAGAATATCGGATCGCGTGTCATTCGGTTCTCGGAAAGTAGAACAGGGATCATCGATCATCATTCAATTCGATCGGCCTCGGAAAAAAAAGTCTTCCGTTTCTCGCCGAATGCTTTGGTCTTGAGACTCCACGCCGTCGCATGCCAGCCTGCTGGACAAATGGAACGTTACAGAGCCCGAGTTGGTACATACGTAAGGCTTATATCAGCCGCCCTAACACAGCATGACATATAATCCCTGATACTTCCATATTTTGATAATCCATTATAAGCAATATCTTGCTAATATGTTTCCGGTGATAAACTTGAACATGGGCGGTGCTTGCGTGCGCTTTCTTAGGTCTGCCGGCACCCTAACTATAGGTGTACGGCCCAAAAAACTAATTAATTAATTAAAATTAAATAATTAACTCGTAGTGGAGCGCGTATACCTGACGACGTCTGACATGCTCTGAGTTGCTCGCGCTCAGACAAAATGAATACCATTCACACTCTGGGTACTAACGAG
>JBBPUL010000822.1:0-14360 GCA_038094675.1 Spongispora temasekensis
ATATGTTATTTGTTAGTGAATTGTTATTTAGATCATTATTTGATTTGGTTAGTGTTTGGTTGTGCTTGGTTAGCTGGTTAGTGTTTGATTGTGTTTGGTCAGTGTCTAGTTAGGAGGCTTAGTTGTACTTAGATGGTGTCTGGTTAGCATGCTTGGTTGCCCACCTAGCTGTCACTATTAACGTCACTAATTAGTATAAGTGTTACACAATTACATACCTCTAATTAGAGGGCGTTGACCTATGCTGCAGTGCTGCAGCACTTCATGCACCACTCGGCTGTTCCTTTGTTGGGTTTTGTTGACCACTTATTTGATAAGCGTGTGATATTATTGATTAGATCAAAGCTCCCACATCACCGGACTGCTGTGGATCGTGCTTGCCCACTGCCTCCCACAGCAAGCATGCTATACAGCTCATTTCTTCACTAATTTCACTCCGGTTTTTTTTATTTCATACTAATAATACCTTATATACATGGTTAACAACATTGATAATGTTGATTATTAAGTGTTTTTGTGAGGCGGGGAGCAGCAGCTAAGCTGGGATTTGCCAAGAGGCCACATCAGCTGTTACATGTGTCATCTTTGTTGATCAGCCTAAGACTCCCACAGCACCAGACCGCTGCCGAACGGCCTCGGATCCCACGTTGCCCATTGCTCACAAAGGGTGTGCTCAGTGCTCACTGTCTCCCGCAGCGAGCACACTATATATCGTAGTTCTAGACGTACTAATAATATACTACTTTTCAACTGGAATAAACATCAATATTCGAGCAGGGTTTGCTGAAAGGCCATGTCAGCCAATAGCCATTTCACATGCCCCTTCAGAGTTCGAACTGTGTGTTCAACTTGACCTTACTGTCATCATTGTCACTGTCATTGCCAGTGATGGCGGTGGCTCTGGTTTTTGTGTATAGTACCATTGTGGTGGTTTGGTTTTTCTCGTTCTTCTTTGCCCTTCTCCAGTGTCACACTGTCGTCAAGCATTTCACTTAGGAATCACCCACATTACTTCCTCATGTTCAGGTAAGTGTAAACCTTTTTTTCTTACTTATCTTATGGCGCCATGGAAAAAGCTCTCGATCTCAACACAGGTCAGAATGACCATTTTCGGGACCACCTCACAGACAACAATGGTATCATTATCCCAGCTATGATGGGACCGCCTTCTGGAGGAGCAAAGGATTAGAGATGCCACCAAAGGTCTGTTCATTGACTCTATTTACTGTTCAGTTGCATACAACACCATGTAGAGGCACGACAACAATGTGAAATGTTCGAGGAGGCGGCACTTCAACTAGAAGACTGCTTTGAGGACTCTGAGGACATTGGCTGGGCAAACAACAATGACCAGATGATTATCGAGGAGGACAGTGATGGTGGTGAAGATGAGGAAGCCCATCCACTATTTTCGAAGTATTTCCGCACAGCTGCACAAAGGTATATTCATTTTTAGTATTTTGTGACTACTTATTCAATGAACATAGTGGCATCACAACAACACAATGGGTGGACATTTGAAGTCATATGTGGCATAATGAACACACCCATGAGGCTTGGAAGCATCAGATGCTGGCTCTCGTCGACCAATATCTCTCGTGGAAGTACAAAGATGATGACATCAGTGATAATGATGATGATGGTCTGCAACCTCGCAATCATGTCTTTCAAATTGCTGTTGTTGGCATGTTTGGTATGTTTCTGTTCCTTTCTTTGTATATCTGCTCATACGCTTTTGCAGATTATGTTCCTACATATGCTGTCAACCAAAGACTTAATGAGCCTGCCAATGTATCACTCATTTGCCACAGTCTCCTTGGATGTTCGCCAGTGTAGCCAACTGTTGCTGTGTGTCTAGAGTGTCTAGAGCTTTACCACCAGCTATGCCACCATCAGTCATCTTACAGCATCCAAGCCTTTATGAAAGCATTGTGTTCACTTCACAATGTAAGTCTATTTTTACTGACTGCCTTTAATTTTACCTTCGACTTGACATATATTAGATAACATATAGTCAACAACTTCACTCTCAATTCAGCATTGCTTTTGACATTTATCTCGAAATCTTACAAACCATTCAGAAGTCTTTGTTGTGTACCATCGGACATGATGGCATATCGTGGAAGTTGAGCAGTGCTTGCCCATCATGTGCATTCAATGTATGTTATTGTTTAAGCCCCCGATTGCCGACATGACATGAGTGCTACCTTCAGCTACTAGAAGAGCCGATCCTAAAGCCTGCTTGACTGCATAGCATGGATGGTAACATGTCAGCGAAGCGACTGGCTGAGTCAGGCTTGGCAGATACATGTGTATTCCACAGCAACTACTTCATTCCCATGGATATGGTGGAGCATTTCAAGGATGATGTATGTAACCAACTGGGAGAAAAGGATAAGCATGCAATGACCTGTACCGACAATTGGACAGCTATGAAGGCCACTCAGGAAGATCACATCCATGTTTTCGATCAAACCGGCATCTTTGTGTTGGCTTGTCACCATGGTTTTGTAGAATGCATTGTGGAAATGAAGCGGAGTGGGGAGCTGTTTGTGCCATCGTTTTACCCGTGTACTCACATTAACGAGTTCAATAGAGCCAAGTACAGCCTTGCGGTGGTCAACCAACTACTTGACATCTGTGGTCCAGACCAAGCTATCGGGCACGATATTGGTTGTACATCTAAGAAGACCATTGCACATAGCAGTAATAAAGCCAATGAATTGAACCTAATTGTTGTCGTCAATGCCTTTCATGGTTTTGCTCACAATCGAATGTGCCAACTTGAAAATCATCCTCTTTATCAGACTGATTTTGGTATTGAAGATCTTGAAACATGCGAGCACATCTTCTCGAGTTCGAATGCTACTATGCCACTTATTCATCACGCATCCCCATTTCATTAGACTCAGTTCATTGACTTGCATTTTGACCAATAGGACAAAGATAAATATTTGGAACTGAGTACATACAATCATAATGCATGTACTAGGTGTGGCTGATATATTAAATTTTAGGCCACTTTCTTCTAAACAATTACAAACAGTCCTTGCATACCATTGAGCAGTTCTCACCACTCCTTGAGTCATTCAAATGAGAGCAGAAGCTGACAGATGATGACTTTGAAAAGTGGCATCAGGAAGAGCTCATCTATCTATGGCATTGTGTAGTGGAACCAGAACAACTGACCCTTGCTGTTAAGTATGTCAAACACCTCGAGAAGCTTAAATTTGCCGAGTCCGTGCTTTCTTTGCTTATTGTATAGTGTTATTGATCGACTCTTTAACCCCAGAGAAACCTATACCAGTGTTACCTCATCTCTGTTCTTGACATACACGCCTGCTGAGTATACCCAGGAGTCTGGACTTAATGTTGTTATGTGACAGTGTACCTCCACTGTTGATGCAGAGTATGCGTCATCTCACCGGAGACTGAAACTACAGCTCGATGCTACTACCAGGTTTGAAAAAGCCAACAACATCATGGAATGCTGGGGTTCTGACCACCCAGAGTACAAGGCAGCACTGGAGTATGTCCAACATTGTTCCTTTATCCGCATCATTGAGGAGTTAGAGGGTCTTGTTGTGCAATGCTTATTTGAACTATCAAAGGCAAATCTGGAAGCTACTGGTAAATAAATGTTCTGCAAGTGATAATGTTCTTATATTTTTGACAGGGTATAAGATGTGCAAGCATATTTCCAAAGCGATCACATGCTGATCCACAGTGATCCGTACTGTTCTAGATAAGTACAACCGACTTGCACCACATCAATGACCTTCTCAACCCAAACTCGAGTACAGTGAAGTCATTGGTTACACGTCGATTGGTGAATTTATGCTACTCAAATACTTCCGCTATGAGATTCTTGACAAACCATGGGCTATTCCGAAGAACCAGGAAATGTTGATGCAATTTTTTAAAGTGAAGCGTTCTCATAAAGAGATCCATCAACTCAATGTTGAGGTCAGACGGCTGCAATTGTGGCTTGACCATGATGAAAATCAGTTGCAGTCAGTGGCCCAGGATTTGCGGACAGCCTCATCTAAGTTGGCAAGTGCAATGGAGCAGCTCTATGCTGAACACTGTCAAATGAACAATGTTCATCGTGTGAGATTACAGGATATCTATGGGTTGGTGGGTTACACTGGTCAGCAAGCAGGTTCAGATATAATGCAGACAGTACCTAATGTGAGTTTGGACTCGGAGGATGAGGAAGATCAGACAGTCCGAGATGGGGCACTGAGACTTGGTGATGCACTTAATCATGTCATAGTGTAGTATACTTGTTGTACATGGCGATAAGTTGAAATAATTAGAATAGAATGATGAGGCTCTCTGGGAGTAACAGTTTTAAAATGTGTGAGAGCAATTTAGAGAAGTGAGATGCACCAGCCTCAATCCCTCAAAGTTGCATCGTGATGTTCATGCATGCTTGTGATCAATAAATCATATGTGTTCAATATGAAGATGCAGTCAGAGTAGGGCAGATGCTATCTACTTTAGAACTAATGATCTTGCTGCTCATCAACATCGTTCAAATGTATGTGACCCGAACAGTGACTCGTACTACATTTATGCATGCTCAGCCTGAGGCTGGTATGCAATTTGGAACCATATATATGCATTCAACAACATGGAGACACAGGTAGTATGACGGATGTATCTACCTTAAATTAACAGTCCAAAGGTTACTACTAACTGCTCCATCAATGTTATCATGAACATGACTGGTGACTTCAGAATGTATGTTGTGCTGCCATTAACAGCCTTCTATGCAACCCCAATTTGGACTGGTCAATCTCATTCCATACCAATGCCAACACAATGCCATTCAACACCTTTGATTCACATGTGTTCGATACTGACAAGTCTCATCTTGACTATTTAGATCTTTCCATTCAATCAGTGAGTATCATCCATGCACTTGAACATGGAGCTAACTAGTGTGCAGAATACCTACATCGAAATCAAACTATATGCATCATTCAATTTTGAGAACATACCTGGTGACTTCTGTCTCCTCCCTCGTGCTGTGCCTATCATGACCTGTTCCTATCTGCTCAATCAGACAGAGCATGCTTGTTTGCAATGCATTAAGTCTATTTTCATGCAAGATTTCCTTACGATGTTCCGACAGTGCTAGTTTGATTGGGACGAGGTTTCTCTACCATTGTCTATGTTACAGAGTATGTTTTTGTTCATTCTAGCACTCCCTGTGCTCGCCTCACCTGCCTGTTGTGCCTCCTACTAGGACTCATGATGGACAAAAAATCCATGAAAAACCTCCATCTTGAGCATCTTGGTTTCTCTGCTCACCTCTTGCACCATCTACTCACTTCTAGCCCTCTTCCATATCCCTATACTCCAGACCCTGCCTGAGAGACTAAACCCCGCCAGCAAGTCGAAGATACAGATTTTGACCCGAACTGTACTCTTGAACCCACTTACCACATTCCCCGTGGCAGTGTATATCTGCTCAAATAGAAGCAAATAAATCATGCAATGTCAAAAACACAGCCTTTGACTCACTGCTCGGTACCAGTCTCTCCTGTGGCATCCTTGGATGCAACTTCACTTGCTTTTCAGTCAGACAATTTCCCCATTTAAACTGGTTTGCTATATGTGCTTACATGATTTCCAGTGATACGGATGTGAAATATTATTATCTGAGTCCCACTCAGACTGCTGCTCATGCTTGCAAAGATCTGCTGATGGATTTGTTGGGTTGCCATTCTAAATAGAGTTATGCCGATGTTTCATCTGTCAAATGTGTGAAGGTAGGACTGCCGTCTGTCATCTTGGTTGGTATATTTCATTGATTTCTTGCCGAACTTACAAAATAGTGTTCCATAGTACATACTAAATGATTTTCCTCAATCCTGACATATAAATTGTGTTGTTTTTGTTTCCTTTCACTCATACTAACATGACATGCACATCTGTCATAAATAGTAAATGCATTTGGCCCAAACTAACTGCTGCAGACAAACGAGCATGACGTGACCACTTCAATGCTTTGGCTACTGACCTTACACAGGTGCAACAAGCCTATGCAGATGAGGCTCTTAATATTGCTACGAAATACAACTGGTAAGATGCTCTGATTATTTTTTGGCTCAACTAATGAGTTATTCTAGCTCTATCCAATGGACATGCTTGAAGTTATTTATGGATAGCCATCACTTGCGTGGACGACGACGTGTCAATCCATGGAACGCATTTATGATGGCAAAACTGCAGGAGATCAACAGTGGTATTTTTTCTTATTCTCTTCTTGCTCATCATCTACTTAAAATGTCTCTAGGTTGCAGTCATGGTGAGCAGGTCAAGCTTCCTGAATACGTCCAACAGAACAAACTGGCACTCCTGCGGAAATACTGAACACTCTCTGAGCCTGCACTGGACTCAATGGTTGCCGCTGTCCAGAGCAAACATGACATGACTGTTCAAGGTGCACATGCAGATCCCAAGGCTGTGCATCATATCATTACTACTGCCTTCAGTCAGATGGATTGTGAGGTACGTTGTGGTTATTTTTCAGACAATTGGAATCTTACTAACAATTTGCTACAAGTGGACAGCCTTATGTGCCAAGACTGGGATAGAGGGATTCTATATTGCTGTCCAGGGTTCAATGGAAGATCTTTCAGAGCCGAAACTGTTTTTTACCAAAAAGGCAGAGAATTTCTGTTACGATCAGCCCCTTTTCTTTCTTTCTTTGCTCTCTTTTGCCTTGTATTACTTAAACACGCACAGCCCTTTCACTTAGTCAGCGTTCATGACTGTGCATTTCCTTATCTCTTATCTGTGACTCATGTGTTCCATGGTATCCTATGTAGTTCTATCATGCACTGCCTTCTGACTCATTTCACGCCGTGCATGACTCAATTCCCCTTATCTCCAGTTACCACATTTGGGTCTCTCTCTTATCAAGCTTTAGCACTGCTTGGTCTGTGCGCAGGACTCTATACATATAAATAGGGTGTAGCACAAGTGATGTATCTCCAGCTTGAGCCTACTCAAGATAGTAATCTATTGCATCTTTGACCCTCTCGCTCCCCCCTCTGCTCTCCCTTTGAACCACTTGGCCTCGCAGCGTCTTCGCTCGAGGATACTCTGCCTTCGTCTTTGATGTCGCTACATACTCGCCTAGGCGGAGTAGTGACTAGTCTCTGTGCATCGCACGCAGGACCTATGCCCCTCGTCTTCGTCTTGCAGCTTTAGGTTGTGCATCGAGTCTATGGCTGATGCTACCTGCGCCTGTCATAACAATTTCATCTGTTTGGTCTTAAAGATAGATCCGAGTCGACTCAGACTTCAGCTGGAGTCTTGGACCGTCAGTGGTATTGGTAACTCAACCATTAGTACTCTCTGCTCCAACTGACTAAATCAATGTGACATAGATTTGTCTCCCACAAGTGTCCCTGCTCCCACTGGCTGCTGGCAAACATTCATTGAACCAGCTCGTCAGCAAGTGCTGCACTATCATACAGGATGAACTTGGTCAGTTATTTTTGTAACTGTGAGATGCTAAATATGGTAATGGCATGCTAAATTTAAATTACAGATTCAATCTTGACTGAAAAAAGAGTCCGTGGCTCTGTCAAGATGAACTATAATAACTATGAGCATGCCATTGTTGAGCGGTATGGAGTTGCTCTCAGTGGTTGGCCAGTTTCAGGTGTGGTTCAAAACCCAGGCAAAGTCCAGGCAGCACAGATCAATGTGCTGCTTGAAGCACTGAAGTCAGATAAGTGCAAGTGGGTTATCCTTGCAGCAGGTGAACTTGAGGCATGCATCACAGACAATAAAGCTAGGCAGGCACGTGGGGAGAATGTTTATAAGCCCCGCCATTGCAGGCACACTACGCCTCAGTTAGCCAAATCTGATGACAGTGATGATTAAGTGTCATTCGTCACATTTAATTGACACTGTTTCAGATGTCAGCGTACATACATATTCTGCGTAATACCATCTGCCTGTCAATAATATTACATGTCTCGAGCACCATGTTTGCACCCAAGTCACTAATTCTCTGATCACAGTCGACACGGTTAGGGTTTTACACAGGTATGTCATGGGTATTTACTCCATCACACCAGTTGTCGTTGTCGCCGTGTCGCTGTCACCAGTTGGTGCCATTAAGTCATTGTCACATTGCCATTTCATGGTGTGGCCAGCACGATACGTCATCATGGTGTGGGCTAGTGGTGTGTCATCTTCATCATGGTCATTGCATGACATGTTGCACTGCCATGACATGTTTGTCGTTGTAGCAGTGGTGGTGGTGGTGATGGGCTGTTACATTGCTCATCGACATGTCGTCATCATTGTCGTTGCGTCATGGCATGCCATTGTGTCAGTTGATGCGTCGCGGTGCCATGATGCGTCATTTGTCATCATCATCATCATGGTGGTGGTGGGCCGCTATGTTGTTCGTCGTTATCGTCGTCATCGTCGTGGCACACCATTGTGTCAGTTGACACGTCACAGTGCCACAATGTGTCATTCGTCGTTGTGGCGGTGGTGTGATGGTGGTGCCATGTCGCTCATCACGCACTGGCTGTTGCACACACAATAGAGGTTCGGGATGGTGTGGATGAGGATGAGGCCAGGCATACTCACCGTCATCGCGTCCTCGTCCTCCTTACGTCCCCGTCCTCCTTGTTGTGTCATCGTGGTTGTCATGTTGTGGCACACCGTTGCATCAGTCGATGCGCCGTGGTGCCATGTCACATCATTCATCATCGTTGTCATGGTAGTGCTGGTGCTAGTGCTGGTGCCATCACATTATGGCATGCCATTGCGTCAGTTGACGTGCCATGGTGCCATGATGCACTGTTCGTCATCATGGCAGTGGTGGGCCATTATGCCGCTCATCGAGTCATCGTTGTCATCGTCATCGTGTGTCAAGTTTTCGACACTGTACCCATGGCCTGGTGTCGTGGAAGTTCTGGGTTGATCAATAAAGATGGCAGGTGTGTATTGACAGCTGACATGGCCTCTCAGCAAATCCCGGCTTAGCTGCCGCTCCCTGCCTCACAAAAACACTTAATCATCAACATTATCACTGTTTTTAATGTTGTTAACCATATTTATAAGGTATTATTAGTATGAAATAAAAAAAACCGGAGTGAAATTGGTGAAGAAATGAGCTGTATAATGTGCTCGCTGTGGGAGGCAGCAAGCACGCCCTTCAGGAGCAATGGGCGGCATGGGAGGTGGCAGGCAAGTGCATTCGGCAGTGGTCCGGTGACGTGGGAGCTTTGATCTAATCAACAAGATCACACGCTTATTGAATAAGCAGTCAACGAAACCCAACAAAGGGACAGCCGAGTGGTGCATGAAGTGCTGCAGCACCGCAGCATAGGTCAACACCCTCTAATTAGAGGTATGTAATCGCGTAACACTTATACTATTTAGTGACATTAATGATGACAGCCAGGTGTGGTTGCCATATTTAATGAGTGCTTCATTAATGTCTGGTTAGTGTATTTGGTTGTGTTTGGTTTGTATGTTTATATTTGGTTAGTATGGTTGTATTTGGTTAGTATGGTTATATTTGATTAGTATGGTTGTGTTTGGTTAGTGTGGTTATATTTGGTTAGTATGGTTATATTTGGTAATGGCTATACCAAATCTAGTAATGGTGTTTATTCCATTATAAAATTACATAATCTGGTGTAAATGCAGTTATGATATAACTAATTTAGTATTACTACATGTTGTTTGTTAGTGAATTGTTGCATAGATTATTTGTGTTTGGTTGTGTTTGGTTGTGCTTGGTTAGCAGTTGGTTAGTGTTTGGATTTGTTTGATTAGTATTTGGTTAGTCTACTTAATTGTATTTGATTACTAGTGTCTGATTAGTATGCTTGATTGTGTTTGGTTGTGTTTGATTAGTCTACTTGGTTATATTTGGTTAGTATCTAATTAGTATTAGTGTTTAATTAGTATTTGATTAGTATATTTGGTTATGTTTGGTTATAGCCTGGTTAGTGTATTTGGTTGTGCTTGGTTGTATTTGATTATTGTATGCTGGACCATAAGTCTCTACTAGCCTATACAAGTCTGTACCTCTGTGTGAAAACTTCCAGTGATTTACTGATTAGAGTCAAAGCTCCTCACACTCACTCGAAGAGAGGGAATGCTTTAGAATATCGAAACTAAGGAATACGATACAGGAATCAGCTACTTATATACCACTAAACATGCGTTCAATGCGTGTAACTACGTCATGGTCTAGACTATTGTGAAAAGTCACGGTGACGCGTGTAAGTGTGAAAATTGAAAGAGTTCTAACAAATACTACAAATGCTATGGTGGGCTGCAATGGACTGTAGATTTGCCCGGGCAATGTAATGGGGAGGAAAAACTACAGACTCTACAGGACTACCATTACTATATTGTACTATTTAGATCGGCGTACTCGTACCGAAATAGGAACAGACCTAAGACGCGTGCTGGTCCAGCTGCAGGCACACCCTGTTATTGAACATCAGGGAGGCTTATCGCCCCTCCAAACACTTCAGGCGCGGTAACACATCGCTCGCCCGTCCACCCCTCTTGACAGCCTCCCTCACCCTCTCTGCCAGCCAACGACTCCGCTCCCAATCCATCTCGACGGCCCCGTCCACATCCATCGGACGATCATTGTCCGTGTCCCTCCCGCCATCGCCACTCTCAGGCTCTGTTCGGATCGTCGTCGCCATCGACTCGGACGCACGCGTCTGTTCGGGTCGCTTGTGTAATGCGACGAGGTCCGGTCTTGCACGTCTCAGTTTCTCGATGATCCGCCTTCGCTCGGCACGTTCGGCGCGCCGCGCTGCCATACGCGGGCTCACCGGCACGCCGGGTAGGAAAGCAGAGCTACTAGAGGCTGGGAGGGTATCCGCCCTGGCGAGCATCGTCGTCGTCGACAGTTTGCCCTTGCATTGCCCCTCGACGGTCGCATGCGCACCCTCTACGATGATAGCAGCGGTCGTCGCGCATGGTTGCAGCTTCGAGCCCAACGTTGCACGATGCGTTTGAGATCGTGCTGTTTTCCCTGCGTCGCTGGCCCTGTCTTGTATACGCTTTTTTACCGGAAACGAGAGGGTAGCAGATACCATTGGAGCGAGTGAGCTCCGGGTTGACGTCCTCGAAACCGCTTCCACCTCGAGCGGCGCCGAGGTCGTTGGCGCGATGTGTGCCGTTTCATTATCTTTGCTCACGGACATAACCGTCGACGCTCCACCTCGATAAGCCGCACCGCCCCTCTCGTCACTTGCTGCTTTCGTCTCCGATTCGGACTCTGCCAGTGCTCCATCGAACCTTCGGCAGTTGAACACCGGCGGAAATTCCCCGACACAGTACTCGTTCTCCCAGTCCGACTTGGTACCGTCGCCCATTTGTCGCTTCAATGGCGGCCTCGTTACGACCCGTGGGACGAGTTCACCCTGGCTTCGGTTTCGTTGATGACGCAGGTTCCTTCGAGATTGCGATGATGACGCGGGGTGGTCTTGGGACTGTGGCGGATCCTGGCAGGGAATGATGTTGTCAATCAACGCCAGCGGCTGTGAACCGGACATTGTATCTGTCGCGTTTGGTGGCTCCTCGTGGATACGAATGTTGTTAAAAGACACGAATGGTGACGTGCACCCAGTGGGAAATGATGTTAATCGACTAGTAGGATTAGGAATGACAGGTAGGGCATCGATCCCAACGATCTCGGTAGGAGTCGGCCCAAGAGAACGCTTCCTCGGAAGTGTCATCGTCGGACTACTTTGTAAGGCTTGCTCTACGACGACGCGACCTTTGCCCTTGTCGTTCAACTGCCTCCTAGGAGAAGACGTCGGAGTAGGGAGTAAACCTCCTCCCAGGTCTGCTTCGTCCCGAGACTGAGATTGCGGGGAAGGTGACAACCATGTCTTGTACGCATTATCGACCTTCCCGAAGCCGAAAAAGGTCCATGCGGTTCTCGCATGGTCATCATCAGACTTGCCATTGTCCGAAGACCCACAGGATTCGTTCATCAGAGCGTATTTGTTGGGCGTGCGAGGAACTCGACTGGAGCCAGCTAGAGGTTCTCGGTCGTCTATATGTTCTTCTAAAGATACCCCACCGTTCCGTGCCCCCTTACCACCGATCCAGGCCATCAATACCTCCATCCTTGCTTTCTTGCTGCCCTTATCGCCCCACCTGTCTGCGGTATCGCTGGGGCCAACCAAGTTCGAAAACGATGTGTCGACGTCTCCGTCCTCGTTTGCGATGGAAATTGATTTTCGATCCCATTTCAGAGATGGTCCCGGTAAACTGACAATGCTAGGGTGACTCATCACAGGACAAGGAGGCGCTGTGATGGAATCGACGCAATTATGCATAGCTGCTTGAGAAAGACAACCTGAAAACATCTTGGACATAGCGCCCCAGTCGAGACCGTTAAGCGACGGATCCAGAGTGTTAGGCACGATTCGGTGTGGGCGGAAGAGCGTCACGAAATTCATGAGCTCGAGCAGGGGTGAGTGGCGGGATAAGGGTACGAGCTTTAATGGTGACAACAAAGCGAACGCATATCGTCAACGAAAACGGCGAATATGCTATGATCTTCGTCAACTCACCAATGTGGACACGCTTTCTCCTTTCGATACTCTCCACCTGACGTCCGCTTGGTAGTCTTCCCAGCGAGAGCAGGACATGTTCACTGCATTCACATAGACGACCTTCTTTCCTTCTCTGCTCTGCGGGGCAATAGCGTCTTTGCTTTGGTAGTCGTATGGAGGAACATCCACGTAAGAGCAACGATCAAATCGCTCGCATGCATGAAACCTAGTACTAGCAGCGTCGCGCGTACCGAGTGCACGCAAAAAGGGATCAGAGACATGACAGTAGGTCGAGTGTTTATATCTGTCGAAGTGAATCTGAAATGGGATGAGTAGTGTATATGTGCACGACATAAGCAAGAGTGCCAGTGATAGGTCATCGAGCCACGCATATACGAAGCCAAAGGATGATGAAAATGAATAGGACCATGTACCTCGCATTGGAACGCGTGCGCGATGGCCTTGAGAATATCCTCGTAACCATGAGTCCAAGAATTGATGAAAAAGAACGTTTCTGGATCAAATAATGCAATGAGCCCCACGATGCCCTTGACCGCATGTTCCTATATACCGCAATCATCAAAAGAAATACGTTCAAAAATAAATATGCATGCCTTGCTGGGTATGACAAGGGGTGAGAGCATGCATGCAGTGTCCAGGTAGATGGCCTCGAGCGTCTTCACGAGGCCCGCTGCTGTCACATGTGTGCCCTCCCTGCGAGCAACAAGTATCCGCAAGTCATCTGAAGAGTTGGCTAAATACGGCTGAAGAAAATGATTACGCTGGATGGTGGAAAGGAACCACGGTTCTGCTCTGAAATCGCCGGTGTGAAGGACAGTCCCACGGAGACCTTCAATGAGGAACCTAGTCCAGTCAGCATCGTAAATGCAATAAATGGACATAGAAAACATACATGACAGAACCAGGGCAGTGATTTGCATCTAGAAGTGTGATCGTCACCTTCTCACTCTCCGAAATATCGAATTCCGTGGGTGTGTTGAGCGGAATCGCGAGCTGCAAAGAGCATCAGTGTGATTGAGCACGTGTGACTGCGTGGTTCATACGAGAAGGTCCCTTGCATTAGCAAAGGATCTGTGGCCGTCGGGTGCCACGTACGGCTCGACCTTGAGATGGCCGAACGTTCTTTTTCTTTCCGCACGATACTCGTGGTCATGCAGCGAGCGCTCTGCATACGCCTCAAGCCGGAGTAATATCTCCTTGGTGTCCGGAGAGCATATCACGCGGTACCCAAACGACTTTGATGCAAGCCCAGCGAGGTGGTCCGAGTGGGTGTGGGACAAGAGGTGAAGCGGCGGTCTGTTGTAAGGTGATGGAAGGTCGTCTAGCGTGTCTGTAAAGTCGTCTACTCGGATCGGATAAGGAAGTGCAAACGAGTAGTAGGGCGTTCCGGTGGGCATGAGGGGGGAACTTGGAGTAAACAGGGGTGGGAACAACAAAACAAGGAAAACCCCGCCACGACGCGCTAACACGTGACTCGACACGTGATGCGATACAACACGCTGCTGTCGCCAGGGCGGGCAAATTATAGGTGTGGGGCGGTTAGGACCTAGCGGAGTTCGAAACCTAACCTAGCGGACCGCCCGGTCCGCAATTAATTTTTGGCTCGCCGACACGCGCTGTCCGCCTGGCCTCACTGAGTGACTCGCCCCTTCCAGCGTCGTCCCTGCCGCCGCCGCTACCAGCCAGTCCACTTGAGTCGAACGAATGCCGGAACCAGCCAAACGTGGACCCGGGCGTCCGAGGGGCACGAAGAAC
>JBBPUL010000823.1:0-14350 GCA_038094675.1 Spongispora temasekensis
GTAGCCAAGGGTTTGTACTTTATTTGTCCCCACCAAAGCTAAGTGAGATTCCCACAGGTGATTGCGGGGCGCTTCGCGCCCCGGTTTGGGGTTAGGCATTGGAACGGTTTTTGGAGTCACTGTATATGCGACCAATAACCTTGTATCTTTGACAAACTTTCCAGATAGCAGCCCTTGAATCCCACACGTTTGAAACCTCTTGGGAAACTCTTGATACAGATAGTCATGAGCACCAGCAGCAATGATCTTGATTGGCCTCCAACCATCCAAGCAGTTGAGTGTCCTTGGCATTATTGACAATGTTTCCCAGTTGAGAATCAGCACGAAAAGCCACATTCTGTTGATGAGGCAGATGGAACTGTAGCCTATAGACAGCAACTCCATATGCATATGAAATTCAAGGATGTTGTGACACATGCTTGAGGGGCAGAGATGTATCTTGCATCCACGTAGGTTTTGATCTCATCATGACCCTCAGCCTGGAGGTAGCACGATCAGGACCCTTGTAGATGCACTTGTGGATGTATTTGACTGCCATGATGGACCCACGAACCTTCAGATCGATGTGACGGTTGAAGAGTTCTCTGGGATGGGAGACAACATGTCTGTTGGTAAAGACATCATGGTTTTTCTGGACTGTTCTGCCATTGAGCACAGTGTGAGGAGCAAAAGGCTTTGGAAATCTCTTCTTGTAGATATTATTCTCAATGCACCTCTGAGGAATACAGGGCCCATGAAGCATGTATTTGGTAATAGCAGAGTGGAGTTGAGGACGAAGATCAGGGATCTGAGCACAGATAATGGCATTAACAATACAGATAAAAATACAAATACACATACCAGGGAAAAGACTCTGAGTGATAGTCATGGTCAAGAACAGATGAGGCTTTCTATACTCTCTGCAAATAGCAAAGAGTCTTGAAGGAGTTGAAGCATGTAGCGAGCACTGCCCTTGTGAGTGGAAGGCAGAATAACAGGATCTACTTGATCCATATTTTGATTAGGATCATGGTTAAAGCGATCTCTCAACCCTTGATATAAGTCAGCCCTAAATCTGACCAGATTGTTTGCCACCCAAGTGAGATTGCATTGCTCAATAAAGGCCCAAGCATCACAGACAAGCTGCTGAAAGATTCTTCCACCCTTAAACAGATTCTGAGGTTCTATGCTAGGAGAGCGCACATGAAGTCTATATGCATACCACAGCAACTGAGTGACCTTTTTGGAGCAATGTGGTTGACCACCAGCAACTTGCAAAGAAATGTTCAAATGCCAGCCATCCTCTCCATGTGGAAATAGAAGAACATAGTGAAGTAACAGATAGGCAGGATGTAGATTGCTGATGCGACGCAGACCTCTACCTTGAAGATGAATAACAATGTCATGCTCAGCTCTGACCTGTTGAGAACCCTGATCAGGAATGATGGCAGCAATCTCATCCACGGTAGGCAGGTTGTAATGTCTTTGATCATTGCCTTGCTGCAGAGAAATATGAAGATCTAGCAGAGCTTGATGATTTAACTGAGGATTTCTACGAAAGCTTATATTTGTGGCCTCTTCTGGATCATAAATGTAGAGCTGAGCATAAGAGGGATCAAGACCATCTGGTGGCATCAAAGCACGCATGAGATGATGAAGTGCATGCACCATGAACACGAAAAGACAGTGGTCCAGAACCCTGCAGAGCCTGATTGTCCATATCTACCTCAAGAGATATAAAGGCCAATGCATTGTTGTACTGACGAATCTTCTTCCTGAACTGAGAGAAGTTCTGAGGATCATCAAACAAAGTCTGTAGAGTAGCAGACCACTGTATTGCAGGAAGATTGACTTGGCCTTGAATGCAACAAATACCAAAGTGAGGATGATTCACAGCAGAGTTGGAAAGCTTTTCAGAGGTGAAATGCAAGGCATGACAGTTTGGATACAGTATGTTCATTTGACCCAAAGAGTGAAGATCAATGGGCTCAAGATATGGTTTACCACCAGGAGGAAAGCCTGGGTCTGGGTCTGGATTAGGTCCTGGGTCTGGATGAGGGACTGAGTCTAGGTTTGCATCAAGATCTGAGTCTACAACTGAGTCTGAGTTTGAGTCTGAGTCTGAGCCAGAGTCTGAATGAGTATACTCTCTTAATGGCTCTGAAAGTAAAGCCTGAGATAGCTGCTGAGTTAACTGAAGATCCTGCTGTTGTGTCTCTCCTCTTCCTGTTGCAACTCCAATTGTCTCTACCTCTCCAGTCTGTCCGGTTCCATCTGCTCCTGCTGTGCCAATAGCATTCTTTGTCTTTCAAGCACCTGTAGTGTCATCTGTTCATGCTCTTCCTGCAAGATTCTCTCTCTCTCTAATCTCTACCATTGTAGCTGTTGTTGATGCTGTTAATATGGGTGATTCCACTTCTCCTTCTAACTTCAAATTATTACCATTCGATTCTACAGGGTCTCTTTGCCTACCCTATAAGTTTTCATCTTTTTCTATGGCCTTGCTACTGATCACCACTAAAGTACATTTGCTTCTTCTGCTAATGGTGCCTTCTCAGTTAGGAAAGCTTCAAGACGTGTTAGAGAAACGGAAAGCGGGACAGCCTGTGTCCCTCCCCGCGCTGAAAAAAAGCTAGGGCGCGAGGAACTTGGTCTCAGGTTCAGGACCACAGATAAGCTAGACAAAGTTGTATTGCATATACATCACGAGTTGTCCCATGCTGGGTCCCTGGGTACTGCTTCAGAGGACATTCCGATGGAGGACGTGCAGGCAACAATGGCCAATCCATCTCCTGGAGCTAGGAGAAAGGTCAACGTGAAGATTCATATCACTGTTGACCGAGCTTCAGGACAGTCGTCTGTCACCGCCTTCTCCCTCGAAGTCAATGCAGATGGCTGCGTCAGCTGGCGCCAAGTAGTTGCTCTCATCTTAGAGCAACTCAACCGCAATGCCACTAATGGCATACCGCACTCCTTGGTGTCAATGGCCCCCCACCAATCGATTCTGTTCAACTGGGTAGATGGCCAGTTCGTCTCCAACACCGATATGGGGTTATTTGACCTTGAAGTCAAACCAGGTGTGGACCCTGTTTTTGACCTTGAACCCATAAAGGTATGTTGCACATATCATTACTATCTCGGCGACGTGTTGCTCAATCTGCTATACATGAATTGGGTACATATCGCCGTTTGAATACTCAGAGCGTGGGCAGGTCAACGCACACAACTTTTCCACCAGGTCCACAGCAACAACGGACTCGACGTCCTCAGACAAGCGCAGTAAGTTTGTTTCCATCATCGAGGACTTCCGGGCCAGCCACGAAGACGCCGATGACAAATGGAACGTGGTCACAACATGCCACCTGAAGCGACTGGAGCCAATCAAGGCGTACGACCTTTTCTCGGCGTATGTCTGTCCACTCCTGGCCCAGGCAAGTCGAGTCACTCTAGTTTTTGTTTTGCTGATGGCGACCACTCAGGCTGGCGTGTATGACGACGAGCCATTTGGATATTTCGCTCAGTGTTGTGCACAGATCACGCCGCTGACACAAGGAATGCTGAAGCTTGGCATGTGTTTGAAGGGAGTCGACCTGGAACAAGCCACTACCTTTCTTAATGAGAACCGACGGAACCACAAGTTGAACAAGGTCAACGGAAAGGGTGCAAAGATTGCGCTAGCGGCCGTGCTGGAATACCTGAAGGACCACGGACTCGGGGCCTATGATGTGGATGGGTCCACCTCTGAGTCGGGCTGACCACGTTACCGCCATACATATATCATCACATGTGATGTTCTTGAGCTGACACTTATTCCGCGTATCTCGCTATTCTCACTTTTTTTATGTATTTCATGTAGCTTGCTTAGTCCTCGAAAACCACGTGGCGTTTCAAACTCACATGTCGTCCGTTCAGTAGGGCGTGTACGCGCGCGATTATGTAATCGCGTTTGCAACCTGTTTATCTCCTTCCCTCACTATACTCTCTTCTACACAACATACGGACTCCAAAAAAATCGGAGAAAATCTGAAATAATTTGTACTCATTTGTGATTACACTTTGCTTAATTCTGGGTAGTTCTGCTCAAGTAAATGACTCTTTATATGAAATATATATTGACTTGAGATTGATCTGATAAGAGATTAAACTGTGTATTCTGGTGCTTAGGTATGTCTTTCCCTCTCTCTCCTTACATTATCTTACACTCACATACATGATATTTATTGATTTGACAGTTATAAGAGAAACTCTATACTCTGATGCTCATGTATGTCTTTTTAAATATTTTGTTGCATATTCATTCTTAGAAGGTGTTACCTCCAAGTGCTATTGATCTTGGTACGTGCTTATCTTTTTGTTTTATTTATAAACTATATCTTTTTATTTATATAGGTTATCTTTACTGGAGGATATCCTGGAAGAGGAGAAGGAGGGGATGCATGATTTGCGACCAGCGATGTTGCTCGTCTTGCTATCCCAGGTGACAAAGTACAGCTCACCATTCCTGAATTGAATGTTGCATTGTCAGTCACCATTTCTGATTTGAGAGCAAGTGAACTGAGAAATGCACATGGAAATGCCAAGGGTGATGAAGCGCTAGTGCATGGAGGACATCTTCCTAGAGCCGCTCACACCTGCTGAGGAATATCTTGATGCAGGGAAGGTCCCAGCAAAGTCGGCCAGCATGATCAATCGATGCGAGGTTGTGAAGTTGGATGACATAGTAGAACATCTTTCTTTGGCTTTTGGAGAAGGGGCATTCCTCCAGGAAGCAATAACCGCGCAGGTCATTGGAGAGGTTGTCAGAGACATGGAGGTCGGTGGGGAAGATTGAGTTGCATTGAATGATTTCCTGGTAGGCAATGTCAATGCAGTTGAAAAGAGTTTGAATACCCTTTTGGAGATGGTCCAGAGACATCCACGTGCATCTTCAGTGAAGGCAGAAGTAGTCGGTCATGATCGTCACCTTTGGGTCCTTCACCTCGGAAAGAACCCGAGACAAGGCAAACTGGGAGTATTCTATGACCATGTTGAACTGGGTGGAGAGGCCCAGCTTCAACATAGATGAGTGCAGCATGCTAAGTTTCGTGCTGTCACATCAAGTACTTGAGCTTCACCAGGTCTGGGGTAAAAGAAGAGGGCAAGTAAAAATTGCCATCGGGGCGAAGAGCCTTCAGCCAGATCCAGCGCTGGGTGACACTGGACCAACTGGTGCCAATCGCGGGGGAGAAAAAGTGCCAGAAGACCAACTGGCAGGAGCTGGTCAAGGAGGCGGTGGAGATGTAGGCGGTGTCTGATACAGACGCCCTCAAGTCATTCACCAGGTCCTTCAGGGTGGTATTCTGGTCGGAATACAGTTTGAACCTGAAACTGTCCTGCCGCCTCAGACAAAGGAATAACCTGAGAATGGTGGTGACCACCTCCTTTGCAAACGCAGGGTATTCTCGATTTGACGGCAGCAGGATCCTCTAATGCCGAGCTCTGGTGAGTGAGTCATGATCAGAGATCGAAAAAGAAAGAAATAAAATAAAATAAAATAAAGAATTGCCTCACCCCTTCACTAGAAATGTCCTCACTATGTATGAGGACATTCAGTACAGTCAGCCTGCCGCCGTGATCATCCAGAGCAGTCCGGCAATGCTCAAACCAGTAGTTAATGGCAGCATTGAGGTGAGGAAGAATACCACCAAGCTCTTCATTTTGTTTCGCCTTAAGGGTGAGAGCATCCTTGCACAAGGCTCTGATGGAGTGAACCTTGGGGAAATGGTTCGCCCACCCAGTGATTCTTAGCAGTGGAGGAGGGGTGCATTCATTATCAGTAACAATGCAGGCAGTGTCATTATACATGTGGTTCATGCTAATATTTTCAAGCACTCATCTTACTTGAGGATCAACAGGAATGGTGGTGGTGCTGTTAAGCTCCTAAAGTTTAGGGGCTTCAAGTGTTAGGAGCTTTTGGAATGCTTGGACCACCTCAGGATGACTCTGGATTCCACTGTAAGTAACTGAGAAGCGAAAAAGTGGGCTCCAGGGATGAAGTACCTAATGTGGCAAATAATAGACAACAACTAGAAAGCCACATCGGAAATTCACCCATATTAACAGGTGCTGGAGGAGGAGGAGGAGGTGTTTCGCCTTAAGGGTGAGAGCATCCTTGCACAAGGCTCTGATGGAGTGAACCTTGGGGAAATGGTTCGCCCACCCAGTGATTCTTAGCAGTGGAGGAGGGGTGCATTCATTATCAGTAACAATGCAGGCAGTGTCATTATACATGTGGTTCATGCTAATATTTTCAAGCACTCATCTTACTTGAGGATCAACAGGAATGGTGGTGGTGCTGTTAAGCTCCTAAAGTTTAGGGGCTTCAAGTGTTAGGAGCTTTTGGAATGCTTGGACCACCTCAGGATGACTCTGGATTCCACTGTAAGTAACTGAGAAGCGAAAAAGTGGGCTCCAGGGATGAAGTACCTAATGTGGCAAATAATAGACAACAACTAGAAAGCCACATCGGAAATTCACCCATATTAACAGGTGCTGGAGGAGGAGGAGGAGGCGGCGGCGAGACAGTGGTGGAGAAGTTGGAGACGAAGGAGGAGTCAACCCTGAAATAAACCTTACTGACGCTCTGAAAGAGTGCCTGGACTTTGGCAGAAAGGTGCATGGCCGAAGTTAGATGCGATTGGCCATGCTGAGATCGAGAATGCTTCTTCATGCAGCCTTCGTCCATGACGGCAGAAAAGCAACCTTGGATGCTGCAAGTGAAGCCGTTTTCGGGGAAAAGCAAACCTTGAACGGCAGGTCCGCCAGGACGAGGAAGTGGAACCTGCTCTGGATGGCCATATACCTTGTTTGACTGACAAAAAGTGTCCAGTTGGTCAGACTTGAATCTGGAGAGGGTGACGGATTGCTGGCCCTTGCAGTGACCCTTGATGGTCTCGGTGGTGAGGCCTACCTTGCAGGCATGGCATATGAAAATGTGAAGACCGCAGTGGTATGAGATACTGAGCTTGTCCAAAATGTCACCACCCTCAAGATAGTACACAGTTGGCAGCAATGTCGCTTGGTCCTGGATATCATCTGCAAAATCGAAGGTGTGCATGATCGTTAGTTTAGCCAGGAACTGGAATAAGGTGATAGCTCCAGGTGTGGCTCTTGGAAGCAACCTTTCCAGCTGCAAGACAGCCAGGGAAGGAGTAGGGCAGCATGGATGGGTCAGACATTTTCTTCTTGGGTGTTGGAGTCCCAAGAAGAGAGGCATAAGATTGGATTGAAATATGGAGGGCAGGAAAAGAGAGGATAGATGGAGAGGATCACTTAGGCTTTCATGATTGCAATTCTGCTATGTATACATGTACCTAATGGAAGGTAGGCAGTAGGGAATAGCGACCTAACCTCAATGCCACTCAAGACCAGGAATGCCAGGAAAAAAAAAGATTAGGGATGAGTGCTAAAGCAAGAACCACTTACGAAGCTGAGAGTGGGGACTAGGAAAGTGAGTGCAGGGACCAGAAAGGAAAAGGAAAGTGGGGACTAGAAAAAGACAAGCGAGGGGATAACGTGTCAGGGATCAGAGAGTGAGGACTTGGAAACTTCAGGTAGGGACTAGGAAAAGGTGAGCGGGAACTAGGAAAGTGGGCGTGGGGACTAGGAAAGGGACAAGCAAGCCAGGGGTGGCATCAGGAAATGGGGAGAAGGGGATGATGTGTCGGGGATCAGAGAGTGGGAACTAGAAAAAGGCAAGTGGGGACTAGGAAAGTGCGTGTGGGGACTAGAAAAGGGACAAGCGAGCCAGGGGTGGCCCATCAGGAAACGGGGAGAAGGAGATGACATGTCAGGGGGCAGAGAGCAGGGACCAATGTCAAAAATGATGGCAATGGCAGACATATTAAGGGACGACGTCCAGAAAAGCGACGGCAACGGCAGACATATTGAGGGACGAGCGGGGATCGGAGGCTATAGAACCGGGGATGGGGATGGCAGGGACTAGCGGGGAGGGGAGAGGATGTGGGGACGGGTTTACGGGGGGCATGGATGGCGGCACATATGGATAGGGTTTATTTATTTACAGAGCCAATGCCTAAACAATGGTTACTACTGACAATGATTCTTCTTTAGCAACCTCATTCATATATACAACATCCTCTACATCAACTAATAACTTTGATACCTTTCTTCTCCTCTCCTCCAAACTATCTGCTCCATCAGCATACACAAATCCTTCATCAAACTCTTCATCCAACTCTCCAGCTGTCCTTTTCCCAACCTCTTTGTCTTCACACCCTCCACTATACCTCTTCCCTCAACAAATCCACTTTTCATCATTTCTTTGGCTGTCTTTGTTCTCATCATATACTGCACAACATCATAACCTCCACATTTCTTGTCCTTGTTGAGTCTTGATATAACATGTTGATGTAAGGCATCAATCTCCACTTGTAAAAGAGATACAATGTCCACTTTCCACTGAGCTGATTTGAAAGCTCTTTCAGTTTTCACTTTTGCAAGCCCTAATCTACATAGCAAAAGCTCCCGGAGGTGATGCCCTTTGCACCTTTAACCCCCCCATGATCAGTATAAATATAAAACCTTTATAACTTGATTCATGGGACTTACTATGTTTGACCATCCATTTCTTGATACTGCTTCCTGCTCCTTTCACTTTAGACCTTTGTGTAACAGGAGACTCTTCTTCATACATGCAAATAATGAATGCTGTCACCTTCTTGACAAATATGTACAAAGAAACAAAGAGTCTACTGACCTGGAGAAAAAGCTCATCATCATATCTTGTGTTCAGAAAGCTGATCTACAGGTGTGAAGTAGACATTACTCTATCTGGAGTATGGTTGCACCATGATAGCTTGAAGAAAAACACTCCAATATAAATATTAATGTTTCATCATGTATATGGTGGTCTGCCATAGTTTTGGTTCACTTTGTAGGGCTAAGACCTCATTTGAGACTCACCAAAAAATAAGGATCAATCCCTTTACACATAGTAGGTCAGTGCAGTGATACTACCTGTGCAAAGTAGTAAAATTGCAATTTCTTCTGTAAGATTCTCAGTCTTAGTGTACTAAATCATCAGCCATAGCCAGGCAGTACTCCAGCTCCTCTTCTTCAACTCACCAGTCCTAAGACTGTGTGTACAAGACTTGTCTTCATGAAACGAAATCTCTGTGACACCCTTTTTATAGTACTGGCAAGCAGGTGTATAAGCATTGAAATTAGATGCACTTACTTTAGTGTCAAATGTGTTATTCTGAAACCTGACTAGGATTGGACTAGCAATACAGATTTTCAGATAGAAGCTGCCAACATCCCCTCATCCCTTCTGAAAGCATTTTTTAAGGCTTACAAAGCCACTTTCTTCTCTCTCTTTTTAGTAAATCAAGATGTTGGGAATTAATAACAAGATTGATGATCTAACTGACCAGTTCACATCTCTGAGGCTAGAGTTCAACAAAAAGACAAAGTCGACTCTAGGTGATGCCAGCACAAGAGATGGCAACAAGGTGACCTTTCATCTTTGGTAGGTCAAAATGAAACATTATCTGAAGGTCAAGAACTATGACCACAGAGAAGAAACCTATGCTGTTTTATACCATATAATCAGCAATGCTACCCAGTTCATGGTGTAGATGTTGGAAAAATTTACCAATGAGGATGATGTTAATAACTGGCCAAACATGGATTATTTAGAAAAAGCAATAAAAGAATACTTCATTATTAACTCATTACAGCATAAGTTATATAAAAAGCCATTAAATCTGAAGCAAAAAAATAATTTTCACACCTTTATATGGGAGTTCATGAGTTTATATGTAGACACAAAATATAGAGCTGGCAAGGTGATCCATATTCTAAAAAGAGCTATTAACTACAAAATTTATATGGAGCATGAGCTCCACACCACTGATGAACTGGAAATGAATGACATCAATGGGCATATCAAGGCCTATATTGCCATTAAAAAAAATACAAGAATATTGCCTTGACTCATCTTACATCAGGTTCCACAGTTAGTCCACGTCTACTTCCATGCCCCTCAATCACCTCTTGCTTCATATCAATGAGAACATAACCCAGTTATGGTGTGCCCATGGATATCAATCAAAAGATATGTTAATATGGGTGATTCCACTTCTTCTTCTAACTTCAAATTATTACCATTCAATTCTACAGGGTTGCTTCGCCTACCCTACAAGTTTTCATCTTTTTCTGTGGCCTTGCTACTAATCACTACTGATCAGTATTAGTGTGACTCACTTGTCACTAATGAGTCACACACTAGCATTTGTGACAGATTATCACTAGTAACTACTCTTTCACTTGACCTGTCCCTCTGGTATTGCAGGCTCACACACCATCATTTTGCTGGTGTTAAGATACTAATAAACTGGAAGTTGGTTACAGGCTATTAATATAGGTGATTCCACTTCTCCTTCTAACTTCTAATTATTACCATTCAATTCTACAGGGTTGCTTTGCCTACTCTACAAGTTTTCATCTTTTTCTATGGTCTTGCTACTGATCACTACTGATCACCATTAGTGTGACTCACTTGTCACTAATGAGTCACACACTAGCATTTGTAACAGATTGTCACTAGTACTGTCACATGTCAATCACGCTTATGTAAGCTTGACTATTTCCGATGTGGCTTTCTAGTTGTTATCTATTATTTGCCACATTAGGTACTTTATTCCTGAACCCCACTTTTTCGCTTCTTAGTTACTTACAGTAGACTCCAGAGTCATCCTGAGGTGATCCAAGCATTCCAAAAGCTCCTAAAAGTGAAGTTCCTAAATTTAGAAGCTTAACACAAGCATGTAGCTGGTGTCAAGATTGCACCAGATCCTGTTTATAAGCCATGTCTAGTAGGCAAAAATCATCTGGTTACATCAACTGTTGAAGGATGACAGTTTCAGCACTACCTTGCCTTATTTTCTTGCTGTTGATAATCAATCTGCACTTCAGATAGTTAAACATCTAGAGCATCATGGATGCATGAAGCACTTGGGCATCCACTAGTTCTGGCTTCGAGATATGGTGAAGTAAATGAATGTATTGATCATTGTCAAATCTGTGTCCAATCCAAAGCTAGTTTCTATCCACTTTCAAGAAAATTACTTCCCCTTCCCATTCTAAAATATCTCTGGCAGGATAATTTAGTTGATTTCATCTTGGAATTTTCCACAGTGAATGGACTACATTCTATCTATGTTGTAATTAATAGATTTTCAAAAGAAGTTATTTTTATGCCATGCACAAAGACCATTAATTTCAAGAAACTTGCAGTTTGCTTTAGAGACCATATCTGATATAAACATGGCTTACCAAAAAGTATTGTTTTAGATTGAGGACTGCAGTTTTCCTTAGCCTTTAAAATGAAATTGTGTAAATTATTAAAAATCAAACAAAAATTATCAAACACTTATCATCTACAAACAGATGGACAAACTGAGCATGTAAACCATAATCTAGTGCAATATTTATACTGTTATATGTCAAAAGATCAAAAATCTTGGCCAGAATATGTTAAATTGGCCAAGTTTGCACTACTTCTCTAGCTATAAAGAAGTTTCATTGAAAGATCTGGCTGCACCTAGAAAAGTCAATGGAGTCACTCTTGATAAATTCACCTTATAACTCTGATTAAATCTGGCATCTTCAATTATAAGATGGGGTAATGTTGCACACACTTCAAAACCACCATATTCAAACTCTCTACATTCATATAAGCATTCTGATAATGCACACATGCTTATATAATATGATGTCACAAGGCTAGACTCATTACATGATCTGACATCATCTCTCTTATCTATGACATCATAGTCTAGACCACCTCATGGTAGACACATGTGGCTTAGTCACACCTCATGTATTTATGTAATATAGTATAACATATATAAAGTAGCCAAGAGTCAAGCTGAGACCCAGCTTCAGCCTATTGTGTCTTTAACCAAAGTCTCTAGCCCCTATCCTTATCCTTTCTTGTGTATGTTGGTGTTGTTAAAGCTGAGGGTCATATCCAAGTGTTGCACTTTGGTTACTTCATAGCTGGATGTTAAGATTGTGCCAGATCCTGTTTGTGAGCCATATTTGGCAAGCAAAATGCATGTCAATCCTTTTCCATCATCTCAAACTCATACTAGTCATCCTTTTGAGCTTGTCCACAGTGATGTTCATCATGTAGCCCATCTATCATTCTCTGCCTGTCACTATTGGGTTACCTTTATTAACAACTATTTGACATATCACTTTGTTTAGCCTCAAGCACAAGTCTGACTTGTTTGAAGCATTCAAGACATTCAAGGCTTTCACCAAGAACCAGTCTGAGTGCAAGATCAAGGCTCTTTATATTGACAAGGGAGGGGAGTATATGAGCAATGCATTTGCTGATTACACCTCTCAGTGTGATATATTGTACCAGCACACAGCTCATGCATATCTATAGCAAAATGGTGGGAACATGCTAATAGGCTGCCAAGTAAGCAGATCACTGCCATGCTAGATAAATCTGGACTACCTGCCACCTTCTGGAATGATGAAGCCTTAGCATTGCTTATTTATGTCTGGAATAGATGTCTCACTAATGCTGTAGATGATGCAACACCCTATGAGCTGTGGAATGGTAGTAAAACAGATGTATCTTCACCTTCAGTGTGGGGTTGTACTGCCTATGTGCATGTCTAGAAGGATCAGCAATCAGAGTTTAGTTCTTATTGTTATAAATGCATCTTTGTTGGTTATCCTAAGGCTTGGGAGTTCTATGACTTCTCCAGTAAGTGCACTATCATTTCAGAGCAAGCTGATTTTGATGAATGCCATTTCCTTTCCAAATCCTCTGCTCCTGCTCTGTCATCTCTGATATCTTCTGCCACTTCTACACCTTCTTCTTATATTTCTTCTTCATTATCTGACACTCTGATGATGATGATGACTCTCAGACACCTCAGGTCCCAGTTCCTGGGGTGTGACACTGGCCTGTTCAGCAGGTTTCTGGTCCTGTGGCTCCTCTACTCAAGGTTGAAGGGTCTCCTCCTCTAGCCATGCCAGTGGACTCTTTACCACCTTGCCCACCTAGTTCTGTCAATATAATAGCTCAACTACTAGCCAGGAAGTGCAACCCTCTAGAATAGTGTGTTAAGCTCCTAAAGTTTAGGGGCTTTGATTTTAGGAGCTTTGGAATGCTTAGACCACGTCAGAACAACATTAGTAAATCACTAGTTTTCACACAGAGGTACAGACTTGTATAGGCTAGTAGAGACTTGTAGTCTAGCATACTATAATCAAATACAACCAAGCACAACCAAATACACTAACCAGGCTCTAACCAAACATAACCAAACATACTAATCAAATACTAATTAAATACTAACCAAATATATACAATCAAGGATACTAATTAGATACCAAGTAGACTAACCAAACACAACCAAACACACTAACCAGGCACTAATCAAGCACTCACCAAATACAATCAAGCATACTAACCAAATACTAACCAAATACAATCAAGTAGACTAACCAAATACTAATCAAATACATCCAAACACTAACCAACTGCTAACCAAGCACAACCAAACACAACCAAACACTAATCCAATTACAATTAATCTATGTAATAATTCACTAATAAATGACATGTAGTGACACTAAATCAGTTATATATATCATGACTGCATTTGCACCAGATTATGTTATTCTACAATGGAATGAACACCATTACTAGATTTGGTATAGCCATTACTAAGCAGATAATATCCACACACCTTTGTATAAAGCATTTCTCTATTTAAGTAATATTAGATGAAATGAGCTATATCCTGGCTGCATCTGTGCCAAATTATATAATTCTTAAGAGGAATAAAAGCCAATACTAACATTTCCACATACATTTTTTATATAGCATTTTTCTTTTTAAATACTATTTGAGATTGAATTGGCTGTATCTGAGCTGCATCTGCACCAGATTATGTAATTCTTGCATGGAATGAAAGACACTAGACTTCCAGAAAGTCCAGACAATTCCAGGTTTCCAGTACTTAACAAAATGTAGCCAGTTACTAGTACTAATCAAACACAGCCATACTATCCAAATACAGTAACCTCAAAAACTCTTTCCATACTAACCCCAACAGCAGTGCATGCAGCGCACTGCCAATCACCGTGGGAATTTTGCTTAGCTTGGGTGGGGATATAAATAGAACATACTCTTGGCTACTAAATCGCTCCCTTGGTCATGTGATTTGGTTCACACACTATAGAGATATGACCATTCTAAGACAGCCATGTCATGGAAAGGATTTTTGAGCTTTTGAAATCATGACTAGAATCTCAGCCAAATCATTGAATATTTGTTATT
>JBBPUL010000825.1:0-14329 GCA_038094675.1 Spongispora temasekensis
GAGGATTTTTCTTTCGGATGTACGAGGCATGGTGGGGGTCGTGGAAAGGCGGGAGGGCTTATCTACAATCTATTGATCAACCGTGGTGTACTTGTTGTTCCTTTTTCAGCCGATTCTCTCAATCCAACGCATTTTCTTATACTTGGACTTAGTTTTTTCGTTTCATGTTCACATGACTCGGCAGCCTCGGACCGATAATCGGCGAGCTCTCGGCAAGTGCGGAATTTAAATCGTATTCAAAAAACTAGGCAAGTAATAGACAAGTAATAGGCAAATAATAGGCAAATAATAGCCTCGCATAGCCTACGTGAATCCCACTATTATAAGGGGGTATGGGATATACCTGGCATGTGTTATATAATTTTGTATCGTAAAGGACCCTTTAATTCCCTTTTCCACTCGAGCCTTGTAAGCTCTGATTGGAGGAGCGGGCCGCAAGGAAATTCTGGGCCGAACGATAACGTTACAAGCAGCTCGACTGATGCAAGTAATTTGCATGTTAGGTTGTCGAACGGGCTGAGTGGCAGTCACGTCAGACTACCTCGCGGCAACGCGGTCGGGAAAGTAGTAGACGCCCCGCATTAGCTCTAATTGGGCTCGGTTCTTGAGATCTTCTGCCATGGCAGACCTTACCAAGAATGGATGTCCCTTTCATATGACCAACTCGTAGAAAGACATACATATATGAGAAAAATCGCATTACACTCGTCTCAGGAGGCTCAAAACGTTCTATCTTATTTGTGACCCGTGCGGTTTAGGACTGTACAATTCATATCAACAGATCACTGGCATACGAAACCTACAGGATAATTACTACTTGAGTTGCCGACCACGAATCCGATTGATTCGGAGAAGTTGAACCCTGCATTTCAACTCGAAGCCCGCTTTACCAGCCAGATAAGCGATAACGTATAGACTATTCGTAAGCTGTCATTAAAGGACAGATGCGGCCGGCCCGCGGCAGCGCCGACGGAAGATTGGCACAACTCGGGTAGTGGTTGTCCAAGTTATATGTAGCAACCCCACATTTATATTATGCCACAGGTGACAGATTTTATGTGTACTTACCAACACAATGGCAGTGGCAGGACAACATACAACCGCCAATTATACGTCATGCATAGACACAGCGAAAACCTTATGTAAATAAAGCCTACATTGCATTATCCCGTCTATGGAAAAATATACATGTGTAGGTATTGATAATTTGAAAATAAATTTATTCAAACGATTTATGCAGGTGGGCCGACAACCGTCTGCTTTGTCCTCGAGAATTTGGCAATGGTGGCATCGTCCAAATCGAGGTGAGCTTTCACCAGTTCAGGTGGTACAAGCGCGAGCCATTGTGTCAACGAGACATCCTCAAACGCGCCTAAAATGAAAATTGACATGAAGGCATAAAGCGATCCGATGGATTGTTCAGACATACCGGAACGGAAGATTTCTAAGAAATGCAAAGTTGTGTTACCAGTGTTCTCGACGTAGTGGCCTGGATCAAGGTGTCAATTTGAAATCTATTACCAACCAAAATTGACCAAACCAAATGAAGGCGGGATATAAGCGACATCACCGGCCTATTTGACCATGGTCAGCTGGGAATTCGCTAGGACCATTGACACTCACCTGGAAGTCAAGCGTCATGGCAGTGGATGACGCTGCATAAACAGAGATGCGAGCGGTTCCGGAACTAGAAGGCGATTCAGACTAAACACAATACCATCCCTGCCATGTACACTCACAGGATGAACGTCCATTCTGGTTCTGTTGGGTGCCACTGCACAGGTGATTAGATCCCTGAAACAAAATGAATATTGCAAGAATCACGCACGTGGAGTTCCCTGCAAAAGATTAAGAGCTGAATAACTGCGTATCAACAAGTGAAATTTGCATACCGCATGCCACCAGCTTCAACATAGACTTCCGCAGAACAAATTGTTGTGGATGCAGGGAAAAGCTGGGTATCAACAACTTTGTAAGAACCTCCCGGTGCCTGTGTTGCATTCAACTTGGAACTAGGGAAGGTGTAATTCATTGGCGTGTCGTTTGGTATAACCATGTCACTGTATACATCTTCAGGTGGAGGCGGAGCTACGGAAAAAGACCACGTCAGACATACTGTAACGAGAAAAACATCGAAGAGTGATACCAGGGAAAATGTATAACTCTTTGCTTGGAATATCATTGAATGCAGATATGTCAGCTTGGAAGTTCTTTGCGATAACCTCCTTGGGAACATGCGCCAGCCAATCCTATTCAAACTATTAGGATGAATCTCGGATAACGAGATTCGCACTCACGGTGAGCAAAAAGGTGGAATCTTCACTAAAGGCACCGTTATCAAATATCAAGAGGAACTCGGCACCATTCGGGTCAGTATCCTTTGCCTGAATACTATGAGGGAATCCGGCAGGGAAATACCATAGATCTCCGGGAGCCTGCGAAGTCTTCAGAACATTCTATAAATTTATGATGATGCACGGACTTACAACATCCTGCAGGTATATTTGCCCTTGCGAGGTCAGACAACTGACCCGCAGATATCCTGAGATCACATAGGCCCATTCGCCATCGGTGTGCCAATGCATTTCACTAGGAATGTATAAGAAAAAAAATTGCTTTAACGGATTTCCCAATACTCACCGAATGGCTCCGGCCTCCAGACGCATATTTACACCGGCGATAGCAGTCGCCACGGACATTTGATTCACTACAATCAATCGGTAACATGTCAAAGGTGCACCAAGAGCGGATGCGAACTATTTTGTTGGCGAGCCCAGCCACCCGTCTGCAGACGATTGTGACTTAGAGCGAAAGGCCATTTAAAGTTGGGCCTAACAAAACGGTCTCGTGAGCAACAGACAGTGGATGGAAAATCACCAAGACTACACATACACGGAACCTTGGTCTGTGGTTGGAGGAGCGAGTGCATCCGAGTTCTGTAACTCCATCGGAATATTCTGTGGGCCGAGGATAGTAGTTCCCAAGCTTCCACGAACGGGCTCCGGGTCAACGTTGGACGAATCTGCTGTCCATAGCCAGTAGTTTGGGTCATCGCTAGCGTAGGGAACAGTAGGGGTGGCTGCTGGCGCGGAAGAAGACCCTGATGGGGTGGACTGAGCAGCGGCCGACGAAATGACGGCCAAGGAAACAAGGAAGGACCATTTTACAGAGTGCATTGGGTGAACAGCAGAGGAAACGTACACAACGAAAGCACCTTTGGCGATGCCATGCCCTTTTATATTCGCGACCTACTAGAGTTTGCGCTCGGGCTCTGATCAGAAGCAGGGTCGGTATTACGTACATTCGGGTCCTGTCCTCATTACGAGATGTAATATGTATCAATTTCCGTCTAAAAAAAAAAAAAAACCTAACTTGGAAGTGACTAAATGCATTCTCAAGTCGGCGGTTTTGGTCCAATTTTACTCTTACGCCGTGCTGAAAATTCAAGCCGGACGCAAATAGCAGGGAGAATTGAATGTGATGCACTCTCCAATCGAAACTGTGGAAAATGTGATGCAGTATATGTACCGAGTCGCCGTGTGCCTGGCAAGATTTTTATTGTTTAGCTATAGATTTTCATGGCGATATACCTTTGCAGTCTACTTGGCAGCGAGCATCCACTTCTCGAACACTGGAAGTGGGCCACGCACTTGTTGACGTGGCCGGAATACAATGTATAGCGATCTTCGTTGACGAGCAATTCACCAGGCTGCTTTTTGACACTCACGGTGCCCCGCACGCCGACTCTTGAGATTGAACTGGTCAGTTGCTTTGATTGTACCACTTTGACGATCCCGCTATCACGTGGGCCGTATAATGTTCCTGAACTATGTGAGTCCTGCCAGCGGGTATGGTGAATAGAATGACGCTCGTTGGCTGCGCCCCCAGTTGCCTGAACACATGGTGGTTTCCCATGACGGCTTTGAATTTGAAGCATTCTTAGAATCACGGTGCATATCTTAGTCGTCAGTTTGAATCACAGCGTCGGCGAAAAGGGAACGAACATCGTCAAGATGCACCCGGCACGTAAACGAGGGTGTGTGCTGACGTAATGAAATGTTTCCACGAGCTGCTGAATCGTGAAAGCAACGAGGAACGTTTCAAGTGCTACGATGGCGTCTGGATATGCCTCTCCCCCTCTCCAAGAATCTGATGGCGGCCCACAACCTCATCCCTACGTCCATGACCCCCTTCTCTACATCTCAAACCTTCCCCCGTATATCACTGACGAGAACCTCGCAGTAGCCTTACAGTCTTGTGCGCCCTTCAGACCCAATATCCCACGCGACGGATCCAACCGCCCGCTCTCTGGCACGATCGAGTTCAGGTTCATCGAGAAAGGTGTGATCTTCCATCGCGTGTGATTCCACCCTTGTCATCGACGCTCTCTCCACACTAGCCGAAAAAGCACTAGCTACCCTCCAGTCGCGTCCCATCCAGGGCCTCCAGCCTCCCGTACCCCTTGTCCTCTCGCCGTACCCCCCAACCTCCCCGCCCACTCCGCTTCCTCCGCCGTCCGCACTACCCCGTCTTGTGAAGCATCTCCCGGTTGGCTTCTCCGATGGCCAGTTATATGACCTTTTCCGTCCTTATGGCGCTCTCTCATTGGTCCGTACCCAAACCGGATTTGGGAGTGATACAGGAGTCGTGGAGTTCTGGCGCGAAGACGACGCGCGCGTTGCAGAAGAGGCAATGCATTGCTACGATGTAGACGGCCAAAATATTGCTGTAACCGTTTACCAGGGCAGAAGGACCAGTGGCAGTGCCACCGAGTTTAGTGCTCACGCTCCCGCTTTCGTGCCATCTGGTTCTGTCTATCCGTATCCCGCTCAGGTAGCATCTCTTCGCCTCCCTACTCACAAGCTAATATCACTGGTTGCAGTACTCACCTCCTCGTGCTCATCCGTTCGCCACGCCGCCTAGAGGACCCATGTTTGTCCATGGCCCAGGGCAGCAAGTGCAACTCGCTCCTTTAAGTGGTCCTGGCTCAAACAGTCACAGTGGTCTTATTGACCCATGCAATCTATTCTGCAAGGTAATCAAACGCTCCCTCGCTCTCATTCAGGTCATTTGTGCTCACCGTCGATCCAGAATCTGGACGCAGATATTGATTCAAACGGACTTTTCACTCATTTTCGCCAGGTAATCTCATCTTTCTCCTGGAATTCACTTTCTTATCCACTGGAATACCTAGTTCGGACAAATCGTCAGGTACACCACCTGTATTGTTGGTCGTTCAGTTTGTTTGACAGTTTCGTAGTGCACGAGTAATGCGCAACGAAAATGGCGAGAGCCGCGGGTTCGGCTTCGTCTCCTTCCAAACACCCGACCAAGGTGCGTCCTGCACCATGCTGTGATATCGTATTGCCGATCGTTCTGCAGCGGCTGCCGCGATGCACGCAATGAACGGTATACTTCTTGGTTCCAAACAACTTGTCGTCAGATTACACGAACCCAAGCAATTACGCCAGGAGAAGTTGGCTCAGCGTTTCGGTCACAATGGTCATCCCCGGAGCGCTAGCGGTGCGACAAGCCCAACCGCAAGTGAGGGTGGCGAGAGCTATATCGGTTTCTCTAGTCCCCGGCACCCTTCCTCCGTTCTTGGCTCCCCTGTCATCGGTGTCGACCGCCCAGATAGGGGTAGGAGAGGCTCTGGTAGCTATTATAATGTAAGGATTCATTGCGCTTGTTACACCTAGGGCTCACGCTCGACAGGCTGCTCTCTCTGGTACTTTAAATCTTCCCATGCGCTACGACGACCTTGCAGCGCTCTCACCTGTCGTTAGAAAGGAGGTCCTTACAGGTGAATTGAGCCGACGCATCAAAACAAACGAAGGCGTCACAGTGAATGATCTGGACGTGGTAGTTGAATCCCTTGTCAATCTGTCCCTGAGCGAGGTTGTGGCAGGCATTCAGGACCCTTCCAAACTTGCGGAACAAGTTGCCACTGCGCGCGCAGCCTTGAAACCCAAGACACCATCGCCAGCGAAGTCTCCATCCCCTGCCAACTCCCAAGACTCCCGTTTGCTGGATCCCAGTCAATTGGCTGCAACAGCTTCGGCTCCAGAGCATCCATCGACTCCAATTTCTATTTCTGCATCCTTGTCTACCCCACCACGAACTTCCTCGCCTTCTGGTTCCGTTCCACCAACTTCAGAGAGGGATCGTATGACCATTGCTGTCTCCAAGCTCGAGTCATCTAGACAGGGCGAACTCGTGGAGTTACTCATGAGTTTGCCGAAACGTGAAAGAGCTATGTGTCTCTTCAACGTAGAAGTACTTAGGGCCAAAATTGCGGACGCAAAGATGGTCTTGGATAGCTCCGATGCGGATGAAGAACACAGGCCTGAGTCTTCCCTCGCCCCGGCACCTGTGACGCCGCAAGCAAAGAAGGTTTCTACCGCCCCGCTCGACGACTCCCCGCAAACACCCGCACTGTCGTCACGCGGTCCTTCTGCAGCCTCATCGCCAGTGCCTGTGACCCCAGGGTCGACATACCATACGATCACTTCTTTAGCTCGCTTGCCCGCTGCAGAGATCATCAACCTCGCGAACTCACCCTCAGCCACTGGACTTCCACTGCCAAAGGCTGATCCATTGGTCATCAAGGCAACCAACGAATTTGTCGATGGACTACTTGACAAACCTATACCAGCCCAGAAACAACAATTAGGTGATAAACTGTGAGCCTTTTTCTTATTGACCCATTTGCGAGCACTGATCACTGTTTAGTTTCCGAGCCATCAAATCATATGGCATCAAAGGCGCGGTATGTTGTTCCAGACTGATCATCAAAGGAATCGCTGACTATTATTCCAGCCCAAACTGACCATAGCATTACTGGATCAGGATGATCTTCGGGCGCTTGCCCACCTCATGAATAGTTACCCCTCTGTTCTCAAGGAGAAGGCGCTAATGCTGCAAGCCTCTCAAGGTGGCAAGTAAGCACAAACAGACCGTCGTCATCGAGATCATTCCCTTTGCCGGGTGACACGGTTGGATCCCACTGGTGGTGTCTATTTCTTTGCACAAGATGTCGATGGCTTACCGCCGATTCTGCGACGTTCTTGGATTTCGCCTTTGTTGTCTCCCTCTCTTTCTTCTCCTTTGATATTTACCCCTCTTCGACACATGGAGGTATCTCATTCTGTTCAGCTACTCCTATTCTGTTCCATCTTCCCGTCCCTTTCTTACTAGCACATTGCTACGACCTTTTGATAAGATAACGCTGACATACATCTACTTTTGGGCGCCTTGCTCTTCTCCTCGTTCATCGCTGATCCTTCTTTCCTCTCTCTCTTCTACCCCTTGCTCTACACTTAACGACTCCTTCACGACCCCCGAGAATCACCTTGTCCTTCGTCTCCTCTCCCTTTTCTTTGAGAGCAACGTATGGTTGACAATGATGAAATACATGATCATGTCGACGAACTGACACGTCCCGTATGACAATTGTCGCAACTGCTCGTTCAGATTTCGTCAACGTACGTATCGTACATGGGATGGACTCGTATAAGCATCTGTGATAAGATACTTGACGGAATATTGACTGTAAAGAAACTCATCATCGACTTGGAAGGGTATTCTACGTGCGTGCATTGCTCGTTCATGGTAAGTATCGGAATCCGGGTGTCTACAGGTATGTGAGCCCGACATTTGATCTTTGCAAGAGAGCCTACCTTGTCAGCCAGTTCGGACGTGTCCACTGGGGCATCTGGATCGGGTTCACCGAATGCAGCATTGCGTTGTGCATTCTCCCATCGATATGAGATCTGAGAGGCGTTGGCGTTGTGGCAAACGTGCGTGAAAGAAAGTGAAGCAACGCACGGTGAGTACCAGTGCCAAGAACGCGGCGAAAAACATGAGTGCACCGGACACTAGGGAGGGGGGAAAAACGTCTCTTGAATGAACAATGTCGGTTGCCAATGGGCTTAGCTTACCTCCGAAACCACGTCTGTCAGCCAGTCGGAATCGTCAACTATGATACGAACAAAGTGGGAGAGAACGACGAACGAGTACGCCGGGCCCTCGGTCAGGGGGTACAAGTGCGACGCTAAAATACTGCCCAATTGCCCGATCGCGCCAAAAAGAGGCATCCCTGCTGCCCGCTTCGTTTCCGAACCCAAGTTATGCGTAACTATGGCATTTGTTAATTGGATCGTCATACCCTGTGTTGGAACAGCAATATGTCTATGACTTACACCATGCGAGAACGACACCTATACCAGCATACGTACCTGTAGCAATGCAGAATGTGGCGAGATACCTCCAATGGATGTGAGCATGCGGGACTCCGAGCAGAATTCTGGTCAGGTTTCGTAAGTATTCGTCCAGGCTGATGGGTGTAGGAACTGACATGTAACCAAACCCCCCTAATGCACATCCAGAAACGACCCAGGGTCCACGACTCTGCATTCGATCGGAAGTATATGACGCGATCACCAAGATCAAACCGGCTGCCGCGTAAGGAGGGACAGTCATCAATTGCGATAACGCAGGTGCTGGAAATCAGACTGCGTTAGTCTTATTCCGGAATTCTGAAACCAACTGACAGTGGCCCATCGTCTCGATGATGGTAGGTAAAAAGGCCGATAAAGACCCCAGTGCGCAGTTCAACCCAAAGTAGATGACGGCAGCGGCGTATACCTGAAACCAAGATCAGTTGTGCCGTTGACACGTGTGCATGAGGAGAACCTACCCTCCAGTCCTGGAAGGCCGCGATGACGTGCCCTAGGTTCTAGGTCAGTCGGCTGAAAGTATTTCAGAAATGATAAAAGTCGCACTCCGATTCACGACCGTGCCAATATCTCCACTTGTACCTCTATTCATGCGTTCTATGGCCAATTTGCGCTCGGAATGGGTTAGAAAAGTGGTCGACTCTGGTCGCCCCGGTAGTATAAACAGGCATAACATTCCGAGGAGTATTGTGGGTATGCCCTGTTGAATGTTGGTGAGCTCATCGATGGAACGAAAACAGAACAACTTCTATGATGAACAATAGCCTCCAATTTGAGAGGGATATTCTGACATGTTGGATCCCATAAGCAAGTAGGCCACCGAATGCACCAGAAACGGCGGCAAAACCAAACCAAAGAGCGATTCGTGTGCCGTACTCGGCTTTGGTATAGTAAAATGCTTGGGGAAACGTAATATCAGTGTAAACATCTCCAAGCGCCATAAAAAAGACATGCAAAGGTACAATACGACTACAGGTCCGAATGCCGCCTCAAAGACGCCAAGACCCAGCCGAGCAATAAGAAGCATGTTAAAGTCGTTCGCGATTGACTATGCACCAAGATGTTAAGGTCGGTAAACAAGATTGGAGATAACTGTTCACCATCGATGTAGAACATAAACCCCATAGAATTGCTGAACAGCCGATCCACACACGAGGATCGTAATACTTGGAGAGCACGGTCCACGGTACCTGACAGATAACCTGACCTCCAGCATGTAAGCAATAGGCACATGGCTAGTGTGTTGGGCACTGACATATGGTATAAAAAAGACTGCAACCAACCAATCGAAGAGGAGACCGGTAGGGTCTCCTCCGAGCACATCTTCGGGCAAACCTTGAAGGCGCGCGTTTCCCAGGTTCGACCGGTCGAGGTCTAGGCAGGTATGAGAATGAGTCAGTGAGCGAACTGGCCAAAGTCAAAGAACTTGCATGCAAATAGATAAAGAAAACAGGTGATGGGTAAAATCCTCCGATCGACCTTGCGCAATAGTCTTATTTCTGCATTGTCTGGATCCAATGGTATAAGCGGGTCATCTTCTTGACTTTCATCATATGGGCCAGGGACATCAGGAGGCGAAAGGTTTCTAGTGTCAGCACGTTTAGTATCCATTTTGTTGCTCTTGTAAGGATGGTATACGATGGGGGGGGGGGGGGATTTGAGTTCCGAATGACGGTCCACCGCCAACTTGAACGCACCCGAGTTCCGGACGAATGAGACCAGCAACCGAACTATCGGCTGCCGGGCCGACCCGCCCTTATTTACCTGACCGTCTCCCGCCATGCATTATTGAATATCGAGATGCGGCCATCATCTTGTACGTAGAAGGATACAACCTGCCTAAAGGATAGGGCACAACTTATCATCTCAATTCTTTGATGGTACATATTCTACCTCCATCCAATCCGATGGACCGAGCCTGATTGACATTCTGAGGAGCGTTCAATTTTACATTTAGATTTCAGATAGGCTGGATCGTGTTTAGGGTGCAATGTATCGATGCTTACAGTCTTGAAGTCGTCATCGGTAAGTCATCGCTCATTTGGTGGGTATTCTTTGTGACTATATAGGTGGGTGTCGTTTACCTTCGGAGATTCGGCATGACTCAAGATCCGACACATAAAGTTGAAAGAGATGCACCATGCACTGACCGCTGCCGCCGCATCACCCCACAGTTTACGTGAAAATGACGGTGCAAATGAAATTAACAAAGCTCTGGCACTCAGACAATCGTTTATCTCCTCGGTATGAACGAAAACAAAACATGGTTACTGGTCCGAGTAGTGTTGCGCCCATGTGTATTTGTTTGTCGACACGGATGGAGCTTGTAATCGTTTCAGATCACATTCCCTAAAAAGCCTTGTAATGCTTTGTTTTCAGTGCTGTAATGAGCGCTAGCGGCCGAACGCGCCGCCGCTGCGATCAAGCTCGTACTTGCAGTGGTTGATTGTTAGTCGAGTCTTGTGTACTAACGTCAACATAGTCGACTCGGTGTGTATTTATGAACCGGGCACCCCGGTATCATCATATACATGCGACTCTTTCGAGTTCACAGAGTTTGATTGTTACGTCCGTCTCAGTTTTGGCAATGTCATGAGGGAAAATAAACTCAATCATCATATCTCCAATTGTGGGTGGCCCAACAAGGACTAGTCTGATACGACCGTACGAGAGCTGTAGACGCGCTGTGCGATAAAGTTTGCGACTCGCTACTATCACATTCCCATGAGCCGGCCGCATCCGGTGCCAGCAGTGTTTGTGTGCTGGCAGACTCACGATTGGCAAGAACTATGGTGGTGTGGAAAAGTGTACGTGTATGTATGCCCCTTAATCACGTGACCTGAGTTAAAGAAATATGACCTGATTTCTCTTCCACCCTTTAAAAAAGTGGGTCGACAGCCAATTTATTCATTCACTTCTTCCTTTCGTTACTCGTCCATATATTTACTCGTACGCTTTCCGTTCTTCATTCATTCAAGCTATCGATCACGTTGGACTCGCAGGAAATGATGGCTACTCACGATACCGACGGACGCGTCGAACAACGCATGGACAGCTACACAAAGTTTTGGGACAAAGACCCTGGCCAGGAGGGCGATGCCCACAACCAAAATCGTCTCGGTAGCTACACTGACGTCGTCAATGGTTGGCTCTGTTCTTTTTTCTTGTGCTGTACAGCAGTGGTGACTTGGTTTCTCGTGTAGGCTATTACGACGGCGCGACCCAGGTGTACGAATATGCTTGGGGTTCATCTTTTCATTTTTCTCGTTTCTACAAGGGGGAAGGTTTTTACCAGTCGCTTGCTCGGCATGAACACTATCTTGCTGCCCAGATGCGGCTACAGCCTGGCATGCGCGTTCTCGACGTTGGATGTGGTGTCGGTGGTCCCGCACGCGAGATTGCCACCTTTTCGGACGTGAACATCGTTGGTGTCAACAACAATGAGTTCCAGGTCCAGCGAGCGAGGCGGTATACGAAACGTGCAGGTCTCGACAAGCAAGTCACGTATGTCAAGGGGGACTTTATGAAGTTGGCCGAACAATTTGGGGAGAACTCGTTTGATGCTGGTATGTATCTTACTCGACTGCCGTGTTTGTGTGTTTTGAAATGGGCTTCAGTGTATGCCATTGAGGCAACTTGCCATGCACCTTCTTGGGAGGGCATATATGGTGAGATCAAAAAGGTTCTCAAGCCTGGAGGAGTGGTGAGCGTGTCGTCATCCTCGGTGTTGCGCGAGCTCATTTCTGGGAACCTAGTTTGGTGTCTATGAATGGTGTATGACCGACGCGTGGGATCCCTCGATTCCTTCGCACAAAGAGCTGGCGCATCAATTGGAGATCGGTAACGGCATTCCTGAGATGCGCCCGCTCCGGGATGCGCGCAAGGCACTCACGAGCGTTGGGTTCGAAATCGAGCACGAGGAGGACCTTGCTGAGCGACCGGACGAAATCCCGTGGTATTACCCTCTTGAGGGGGACCTGCGGAAGGCGCAGACGCCTTGGGATCTTGTGATGGTGTGGCGCACGAGTTGGAGTGGGAAGATTGTGACGCACACTGGACTGCGGTTCCTCGAGATGGTGGGGCTGGTGCCCAAGGGCACATGGGAGGTCTGTGAGACGCTTAAAGTTGCGGGTGATGCACTTGTCAAGGGTGGTCAGACCAAGGTAAGAGAATTTGCATTGTGCAAGTCAGGATTGATTTGACTGGACTGGACTTGCAGCTGTTTACGCCAATGTATCTTGTTATATGTCGCAAGCCGTTGGAGGGATGATTAGTTAATAAGTATTACATAATACTACCCGTACCTTAGTTCTTGTTACGTAATAGCAAAGAGTGGAATCCGATCTTTCGGGAGTTTCCGAGTTGCTGTCTTTGCAGTGGACATGGAGGGCGATCCCAGGATAAGCAAACCCAGGTTGCCCAAGGCATACACGGAAGAACAGCTCGTCTTTCTTCGGAGTCACATCAGCGGATTCGAGACGCGCACCCGAGGTCATGTCAGGGGCGACGCCAAAAAGTTTGCCCTCGATCGTGCCACCGAATTTCTCCTCCGTTTCGGTCTTCCCCCGGATCTCCAGGGGGTTGACGAGGCAGAACCGCGATTCCGCGAGGTGCGCAACTCACCTTCTACATAACTCTACCCCCCTCACTCGATAACCTTAGCAAATATACAACTGGTACAAAAATACCGTAGGTCGTGCCAGGCGTAAACTCGAGGGTCGCGCCAGGCCCAAAAAACTGTCAGACAAAGGTCCATTGACCCCGGCAGCAGCCTCATCCCCCCTCCCAGTGTCAACCTCGGCTACCATTACCTGGAGCCCGACCCTTTCAGCCGCCTTTTCCTCCGCGGCCTCGGATCCCCCGGATGCTCCCGGTCCGAGCCCGCACTTGTGCCCGCATTCTCACTCGACCGCGCAGCAGCAAACGCAGACACAGCAACAGCAACCCCAGTCCACCCAACAGCTCCAGTTCACTTTCAAAAACACCCTGCCTGTTCCAGTCCAGGTCACACCCTCCCCGAGCCCGATCACCCTCAGCGTGACCCCCTCGGCACTCCGCGATGCCTTTGTCGCCCACACGATCGACGCGCCGACGCTCTCCTCCATCCTCCAGTCCTATGTCCTCGCACACCCGTCCCCGACCCCGCTGACACCCATCGTACACGCACTCTTTGAGGCTGCGACCTCGCTCCTGGCCTGTCCTGCGGGGGCCGCACCCATATCCACCCCAGCCTCCGCGGCAGCGTCTGGTCCTAGCTCTGCGTCCACCACGAACGGCGGACACGCCCGGGGCGAGGTCCTTCATACACTCCTCCGCCGCTTTGTTGACGCCTGCGCCTTTTTCCCAGCCACCCTCGTCCACGCGGACGCCTCTGGTCCACTCGCTGGCCCTCGTGCCCTCCAGACTGCGCTCCGCAAATCGTCCGTCTGGGCTCCCGTCACCGCCAGTCCCGCTCCAAGCGGCGGCACGAATCCAGCGGTTGCGATACACGGCTCGCTTTCGGACGAGATGGAGCGGATCAAGGCAGATCGTCAGCGGCGCAAGGATCATGTACACTGGGCACAGATTCACGCCGCCGCGATCGAACTTGGGGTTCTTCGGGTTGCGGGTTCCCATGCATCCCCGCACGCATTCTCGGAAATGATGGTTCGCGATGCCGTATGGGAAGCAGACGAGGTCGAGTGGGTCGCCGGGATCATCGTGTTACGGGCGATCATCCGCACGACCGGGGCGAGCCGCAAGGCCGAATGGGAGCAGTTGTTGGGAGCATACGAACGACGATGGAAAGAAATTAAGGACGAGGCACGGCAGGCGCTCGTGACAGTGAGCCATTTTGTTTGTTTGTTTTTACAAAAAAGAACCTTGCTCATGATATCGCAGGAAGTTTTACTAGGCGCAAGGGATGACCTGGCACATTTGGACGAGACACGCTGATATTGCTCGTATACTATCGTGCTCAGTCTGGTTGCTGACACGCAAGGGCAAACCGTCTATCACACGCTCTCAGCTGTTGTGTTCAGCGTTCACAGCAACTTTCATATCCTGTATTCCTAATAGTTGTGCAATTTCATGTAATAGCTCGCTTTGTTTTC
>JBBPUL010000826.1:0-14329 GCA_038094675.1 Spongispora temasekensis
ATATAATGTTTTGATAAGACGGCATAACCAGCCTGTGGTGTCGTCATATCCTTCCGGCTGTGTCATATACACTTCTTCTTTGAGCACCCCATTTAGGTAAGCCCCTTTTATGTCCATTTGCTGGATTTCCCAGTCATTTTTGACTGCGAGCGCGAGAATGGCTCATATTGTCTCCAGTTGGACAACAGGCAAGAATGTCTCATTGTAATCCATGCCGGGCTGTTAGGAAAATCCCCTTGCTACTGGACGAGCTTTGTATTTTAGTAATTTACCATCCTTTCCAAGCTTTTTAACAAACACCCATTTATTGGTTATGGGTTTTCGCCCCTCTGGAGGGCTTACCAACTCCCATGTGCCCATTTTGCAGAGTTGCTTAAGCTCGGTGCTGACGGCTTTTCCCATTCAGGCCATTCCGGTGAGTTCTGTGCTTCTTTAAGCAATTTCGGATCTCCACTCATTGCATTGGCTTCGGTAAATGCTGTGTACACAGCCTTGGCTGATGACATATGATTATTGTCATTGTCATCATCATTAGGTACGTCTTCCATTTCTGAAAGTGGGTCATTTAGCCGACTGTAGTCATGCATTACCTTCTGCCTAGTGCTGCAGCGGAGTGGCTCGTTTTTGGGAACTTCTCGCTGTCGTTTAGTAGATTGTGGCCATTTTGTGGCCTTATCTGTAGTTTGTTTTGTACCTGGCATATTTTCCTCACCCGATTGCGGCACGTCAATATCATCCAGTTTTGTGGCCTTATCTGTAGTTTGTTTTGTACCTGGCATATTTTCCTCACCCGAGTGTGGCACGTCAATATCATCCGACTCCTCCTCACGCTGTGCATTGGGTATAGGGCCAAGGCAGGCGGGTTCAGGGGCGAAGTGGAAATTGCGTGAGATTTTTACGATGCGCGTATGGACATCATAATATTTGACAGCTTTTGGGCCATCAGAATAACCAAGAAATAGATGTTGCTCACTTTTTGGTTCAAGTTTTGATCTATTAAGGTCCTCATTGAGGATCCAAATGGGAGATCTGAGTTCATGCAAGTGGGAAACATCTGGTGTAGTATTATTCCAGCGTCTCTCAGGTGTGGATCCCTCAAGAGTATGTGTATAGGTGCGATTTTGGAGATAAGCAGCATGAGCAACTATATCGGGCCACAAAGCCCGGGGGAGATTGCAGGCGAAGCACATGGCACGTGTTAACTCCATTAGGGTGTGATTAAAGCACTCAGCCATGCCATTTTGGGCAGGTGAATATGGCGCGGTGTATTCAATCTCAACTCCGCGATTGGTAAGCCACGTAAGGAGATTTTGGTTGACATACTCCTTTCCATTATCTATCCAAAGCCGTTTCGGCTTGTTTTCTCAGCGAGCCTCCACATAGGTGAGGTACTGCTGGACCTTAGAGGGGGCTTCATCTTTAGTTTTCATAAATAGTACAGTACATGTTATGACAGGCGCGGGTAGCGTCAGTCACAGACTCGATGCGCAACCTAAAGCTGCGAGGCAAAGACGAGGGGCGTAGGTCCTGAGTGCTATGCACAGAGACTGGTCACTACTCCGCCGAGGCAAGTATGTAGTGACATCGAAGACGAGGGCAGAGTATCCTCGAGCGAGGACGCTTCGAGGCCAAGTGATTCGAAGGGAGAGAGCAGAGGGGAGCGAGAGGGTCAAAGACGCAATAGATTGCTATCTCAAGTAGGCTCAAGCTAAAGTTACAGGCTTGTGCTACACCTCTATATATACGTGCGAGGGGCGCACACGGATCAGGCCTAAGAAGAGCCTCAAGGACAAAGGAAGACATAAGAGAAAAAGAGGATAAGCAACTATGAGTAATCCGCAGTAAGAATGAGTAAGAAGAAGACTGCGGATTGGAAATAAGAAGCAAATGCACAGCAGAGAAGATCAGAAGAGAATGTGCTGTGGAACGAGGACTGCGGGAGCCGTAGAAGAGAAGCTCGGGTGAAATACCTGAGATAAGGATAAGCAACACGAGGTGTCAGAAGCAATAAGTGAAACAAAGAAGCGAAGAGGGCACTCGGTGCCAAAGGGAAGAGTCCAAGAGAGAAAGAAGCGGCATGAGCCAACGAGGGATGTTGGCGAAGGGACAACGGTGAACCGGGGCTATACGCAGTATCAGAGACCACAGGTCCAAGGGAAAGGTGATGGGTATACACCAGTAGGACGACCGGTGAAGCGTGGACGAACCAGCAAGGACGGCTGGTGAGACATCTAGAGGCACGATGAGGAGCGCCGCGGCTGGGATGAAAGAGAAAAGAATAGGGGCCATAGACCAATCGTAACAGTACATCGTTGTATACAATCATCAATAAATGATATGTAATATCTGATTCCCCGAAGCCCAGCTGTTCTTGCCAGCCCCCACACATCTGTGTGTGTTAGGTCACCTGGCTTGGCAGCTTGGCTAATGGCATGATCTAGAAATGGAGCATGTGCATGTTTGGCCTGGGTACAGGCTGGGCAATCGAATGTCGTCGGTGATTGTGCATCGACGTGAAGCCCATTAACTAGGCCTTTATGTAGTAAGTCTTGTAGGCCTCATACACTAATATGCCTCAATCTTTTATGCCAAGTTTCCTAACTTTCGGCAGGATGTGCCATATGGACTTGGACTGGTGGCATTACCTCAGCATTTAGGCGATATAAGCCACGTGTTTGTGTGCCTGTGGTGATGATTTCACCAGTTTGATCAATGAGATTTAATGTGCCATCGCCAGTGGTGGTGCGCCCCCTGTTACGACAGGCGCGGGTAGCGTCAGCCGTAGACTCGATGCGCAACCTAAAGCTGCGAGACGAGGACGAGGGGCGTAGGTCCTACACGCAATGTGCAGAGACTGGTCACTACTCCGCCTAGGCGAGTATGTAGCGACGTCGAAGACGAGGTCTGAGTATCCTCGAGCGAAGACGCTGCGAGGCCAAGTAGTTCGAAGGGAGAGCAGAGGGGAGCGAGAGGGTCAAAGACGCAATAGATTGCTATCTCGAGTAGGCTCAAGCTAAAGATACATGGCTTGTGCTACACCCTATTTATACGTGAAGAGCCCTGTGCACGGACCAAGCAGTGCGGTAGCTCTGCAAGAGGGGAAACCAAACTAGGTAACTGGAGATAAGGAAGATGAGTCACATACAGCGTGAAACGAGTCAGAAGGCTGTTGTGATAGAACTACATGGAACATCATGGAATGCATGAGTCGCAGATAAGAGATAAGGGAACGCACAGCCATGAATGCTAACTAAAAGGAAGAGCTGTGCATGTTTAAGTAATACAAGGTAAAAGATAGCAAAGAAGGAAAAGAAAAAGGGGCCGATCGTAACATTACCCCCTTAGTAGGGTCGAAACCCTAGTGAGACCTCTTTTATAATCCTCGGCAAGAGCCGACGGGCGATCTGCACATGTTACTTTCTCCGACGGAGTCGAAGCAAAAGTCGTCGTCCTCATTTAGTGTTGGTGGGGATCGAGGTGGAGGTATCGGAAGCACGCAGTTAGAGCGCTGAGAGCGGCCGGAAGTTCGGGAGGTGCGGGACCGAAAGGACCCCCGGGATTGATGGGAACTGTGGGAGGAGGCGGAAGACGAGGATGAGCTAGGTGGAGAGCGGCGGTTTCGGAAGGGGCAGGCGGCCTGGGTATGACCGGGGGAACGACGACGACAAAAGGGGCAGGTGTAATGGGGGGAGTGGACCCGGATGTGTCCGAGTCGATGGCAGACGAAACAAGAGTCCCGGTAACGGCGGTGGTCGCTGGGACACGGTAAATCTCCCTGCAGGATACGCCGTTGAATGGTGGCTTCCTGAATGCGGTCGAAGTGTGCTTGGAGGGCATCGATGGCCAAAGCTTCCATGGGATTGAGGGGGGAAGACGATGCACTGGGAGTTTCGTTGATCGCAGGGACCGAGTCACGGATAATCTCGGAGATGGTCGGGGAGGGGGAACGGATGTTGTGATCGCGGATGGCGATGTTGGTGGGGACGGAGACCGCGGCAGTCTCCCGGAGATATCAGTCAATATCTTGGACGAACTCTAGATAGCCCAGCTGATGGGCCAGGTCGTGTACGTGTCCGATGATCCTGGAATGGATACTGCGAATAGAGGCCCCGGTAAGGGCAGTGGGGCGATGTTCATTGCCGATGAGGGCCTGGAAGAGGTGGGGGAGGCGCTCTAACTGGAGGTAGACCATGTAGAGGAGGAAGAAGATGGAGGAGGGGTCTGTGAAGGCAGAAATCCCCGTAAACATATGGGGATCGGTAAGATACTCGTGAAGCGTGGTACGCTCGTTGTCGGTGGGGTCCGAGGACCGAAGGGTGTGGGCGTGCAGGGGAATATCGACCGAAATCACTGGGGTTGGGGTGTCGACGGGCGGGTCGAGGATGGGGATGGTATATGGAGAGCCCGGGCTAGGAGGAAGATCGTCTGCTGCCAGTACCACAGCATCCTCATGATGAGGAGCGTTGGCCAGCGGCGGAGAAGGGGTGCGCGGCGGCGAAGTAAGATTGTCCTCCGTAGGAGGTACTGGAAGGGACAGAGAGGAAGGCGACGAGGGGGATACGGATGAGACATGAGACATAGTAAAAGAAAAATGTAGAGGTGAGGGGGCGAAGACGATGGAGGGTGTTGTTGAGGAAGGAAGCTATTGCTTTGAGGGAGGGAAGGCCTTTGGGTGAAGGTCTTTATACTCCCTCAGGGCGGACTTTGCATTTTTCAGGTTCCGTTCTGGGACCCATGAGTCTTCTTCCGCGGTATAGCCCTTCCATCGGATCAGGAACATGTGGGAATGAGGTGTTCCCCGGTGGCATAGGACCTTTTCGATTTCGTATTCCTCTTCGCCTTCTATTAGCTCCGGAGGTGGAGCCGGGAAATTCGGGCCGTGTACGCTGTTTTCGCGATAGGGCGATAGGAGGGAAGCATAGAACATGGGGTGGATCTTCCATGTCACCGGGAGTCGGAGTCTATATGTCAAGGGGGATAGGACGTCTGTGATGACAAAGGGTCCTTCCCTTTTTGGCGCGAACTTGGGGTTCGCGATGTGGCGGTTGAGGTTCTTCGCTTCTAGCCACACCTTGTCTCCTTTCGAAAATGGGGTGAAGGAACGACGTGTACGGGATGCCATTACTTGGCGTGCGAGCTCGTGGGCAGCGAGTGCCTTGTTCCTTGCTGCGGACAGGGCCTTGAGGCATTCTTCCAGGGCAGGAAGTGGCGTTTCCGCGAGGACCGTGGGGAGGGCACGAGGTTCGAAGCTGTACATGAGGTAAAACGGCGATTTGCCGGTGACAGAGTGGGGGCGGTGATTGTGCGTGAATTCTGCGTGGGTGATGTGATCAGCCCAGGCGGTCAGGTTACTTCCACAGAAGATCCGGAGGTAGGTTTCAACCTCTTGGTTGACACGCTCTGTTTCGCCGTCGGATTGTGGATGGTACACTGTAGACAGGGAGAGATCGTATTTCAAGAGCTTCCCGAGCTCTCGAGCGAAGGTGGATGCGAATTGAGGGCCACGGTCTGAGATTATTTTGTCGTAGAGGCCCCAGCGACGGTAGACTTTGTGGAAAAAGAGGGTAGCTACTCCCTCGGCGGTGATCTGTTTCTTGGTAGGGCAGAGAATTACCCCCTTAGTAAGCCCGTGGTCGACCACGACCAACAGGCTGTCAAATCCGTTAGACAATGGAAGATCGGTGATAAGGTCGCAGGAGACCTGTTGGAAAGGGCGCAAGGCGAGGGACTTGATAGGGGACAGAGGAGGGACGGTGGGGTGGGTGTTCGCTTTGTTTTGTTGGCACGTGGCGCAGCCTTCGACAAATCGGCGGACTTGAGTAGCGAGGCCTGGCCACCAAAAGTCGTGGGCAACAAGTTGACGGGTCTTAAGGTAGCCGGGGTGGCCGGCGGAGGGGTGGTCATGAGCTCGTTCGATGATGGAGAGGCGATTGGGTTCGGGGACGTAGACGCGGTCTCGGTAACATAGGAGATCCTCCTTGAATTGCCAGTCAGAGAGGCGGTTGCAAAGGTTCGGGGCGGTGGTGGGACCTTCGAGGTCAGCGCGGAGATGGGTGACAAGTTCGTCGTTGGCGGAATGTTTCTGGATGGCGGTAGCGAGGACGGAGTCAATGACGCAGACGAAGAGGGTTTCGGGAAGGAGGGTAACCGCTTGGTTGTCAGACTCGGAAGAGAGTCTGTCGGGGCGACGAGAGAGGGCGTCGGGGCCAGAGAGTAGGGAACTGGGGATGTGGGTCATCTTGAGATCGAAATCTGCAAGGTCAAGGAGCCATCGTGCTTGGCGACGGTTGAGATTCTGGGGTTGATGGAAGTACGTTAGGTTCTTGTGGTCGGTGAAGACCTGTACAGGGTGTTGTGAGCCACGGAGGTAGTGGCGCCAGGCTTTGAGAGCTCGAATGATGGCTAAGAGTTCTCTGTCAAAGATGTCGTAGTTGTGTTCTGCTGGGGAGAATGACTGGGAGAGGTAGGAGCAGGGGTGCCAGTCCCCGTTCGAATCGGTTTGGAGGAGGATAGCCCCGGTGGCATCGCATGACGCATCAGTAGCTACGGCAAAGGGTCTAGAGAGGTCCGGAAGACGAAGGATGGGTCGAGAGAGGAAGAGCTTCTTGAGCTCGTCGAAGGAGGTTTGGCATTGGGGGGTCCAAAGCCATGCAGCGGTTTTCTTGGTGAGGTCTATGAGGGGACGGGCGACATCGGAGTAGGAGGGAATGAAACGCTGGTAGAAATTTGCGAATCCAAGGAAGGAGCGCACGTCTTTGACTTTCGTTGGAATGGGCCAGGAGGCGATTCCGTCAAGTTTGATGGGGTCCATGGCGAGTTCTCCTGGTTTAACGATCATACCGAGGTATTCTACCTCGGGGGCGGCAAACTTGCATTTGTTAAGACGTAGGTGGAGATCTAACTCCATCATTCGCTGAAGAACTCGGCGGGTGCGCTCGGTGTGGGATTCGTTGTCCAGGGAGAAGATGAGTAGGTCATCCATGTAGATGACGAGCCATCCTTCGGCGATCATATCCCTGAACGAGTCGTTCATGAAATGTTGAAAGGTAGATGGGGAGTTGTTCATGCCGAAGAACATGACCATAGGTTCGAAGAGGCCTTTGTGAGTGATGAAGGCTCCCTTCCACTGGTGTCCATCCTTGATGCGCATGTTGTTGTAACCCCAGCGGACGTCGAACTTGGTAAAAATGTTAGCTCCTTTGAGCTTATCGACGAGGTCGGAGACGAGGGGCAAGGGGTAGGCGTCGCGGATGGTGTGTTCATTCAAATACCTGTAATCTTGGCATGGACGAAGTTTGCCGTCCTTCTTCTTAACGAAGAAAAAGGGGGAGGCCTGTGGGGACTTGGAGGGGCGAATTTTCCCAGAGCGGAGGTTTTCGTCTAGGAAGGCTTCGGTCGCCTTTTGTTCCTCGGGGGACAAAGGGTAGATTTTCCCAATCTTTGGGACAAAGGACTCATCAAGGTTGATTTCATGATCATAAGGTCGCGACGGGGGAAGCGATTCGCAGTCCTTTTCCTCGAAGACTTTGGCGAAGTCTGAGTACTCCGGGGGTAGGGTGACTTCTTGAGTCTGGGTACTGGCTTTCTCCGCAAGTTTGGTGGCTTTGGAGTAGCGAGCGATGGTAGCGGAGGGCAGGATGTATGGTCCCCCTCGGGTGATGCGGTTGATGGAATAGTGGCTCAAGGTTTGGTGTTGCCACTGTTTTTCGGATTGAATGTCCAGGTACCTGTATAGGTGTCTGTGGGTTTCGGGAGTCGTATTGACACACCGAATCGAAGTTTCCCCGAAGCCTCATAGAGGTGGGGCGCGGTAGTGGGAATCGTGTCGCTTCTGGTCAGCGACATAGGCGTGGTAAAGGTCTGCGGATTGATTGAGAACCTCGGGGACGGAGATAGTTTGCTTTTCCCAGTTAATTGTTGGGTTAGCAAGGCGGAGCCAGGGGAGACCGAGGATAACGTTTTCCTTTCCGCAGTTCATGAGGTAGAAGAGTACCTTTTGGGTAACTCCTTCTCCGATGGAGACGTAGAGCTCGGTAGAGAACAGGATATCTCCATTAGAGTTCGCGGATTGGTCTACGTTGCGAACGCGGATGGGCTGTTCCAGGCGGGTGCGAGGGAGACGATGTTTCCGGGCGAAGGCCCAGTCAAGGCAGGAAATTTCCGCTCCTGAGTCAATGAGAGCGGGCGAGTCGATGACTTTCATGGTGTGCGAGGGTACCACGAGCTGAATGGGGATACGCATAGCTCTATTTGATGTGGATACTAGTACAGGCGCACAAGAGACGAAACGTTTGGGAGGTACTTGCGTCGAAGAAGTCCTCCCTTTCAAAAATCCTTTATCCCTACTGCTTCCACATGGAGATCTTCATCGTCATCTTCGTTGATGAGACCCGGTACTTCTTCTTCTGCTTTGGCGACCTTTCGGTCGGCTTTGGGGCGTGGGGGAAGATCTTTGAAAGTGGGGCATTTGTTGGAGAAATGACCCGATTTTCTGCATCGGAGGCAGAGTCCTTGTTTGAAGCAGCGTTCTCGCTCTTCAGGAGTAAGTTTCGGAATGCGGATGGCGTCCACATCCATGGCGTTGGGGTCTTTGTCGCGGGAGGGCTGAGTGGGGCGAGGGACGAAGGTGGGAGTCAAGGAATGCTTGTGCTGGCGAGCGACAAGCTTAGCACGTTTGTGCTGGTCGTCGAGACGAGAGGCATTCTTGATCCAATCGTCGATGGTGGTGGGGACGGTGTCCATAAGGTACACTTTTTCGGAGAGCGAGGGGGGGATGCCAGTGGAAAAGTAATGGCAGATGGTTGCTGCCTCGTTGAGCCCTGCTAGGCTGACCTGGTTGCGGAACTCGGAGATGTACTGGTTGAGGGACGGTTGGAAGGTCCCGTCGCGTCGCTCATTGACGCGGTAAGTGGCCAACCAGGTCAGGGCATTGGCGGCGGTGTTTGGGCTCTCGAAGTGAGCTTTGAACTCTTTTACAAAGTCGTCCCAAGACCCAAGGGTCATGTTAGTTCCTCGCATACTTTTGTCCGTAAAGGTATCGGCCCATGTAAGGGCGTTTCCATCGTTCATAAAAGACAGGGCAAAGCCTATCTTTTTCTCATCTGTTGAATAGACGTCTACGTTGACGGCGAGGTATCGGAGGACTGAGCGAAGCCAGGGCATAGCATCGCGTTGTTTGCCTGTGAAGGCCTTGGGTTGGGCAAGGCGGAGTTCGGTGGGTTTCGAAGACATCGGGGATGGGGGATTCGGGGTGAGTGGCAAAGGGGGGGTGGGGGTTCCGGAGCTAGGACTAGGGGGCGTAGTAGATCTCCAAGAAGGAGAGGTTACGAGGGGCGAAGGTGGTGGTGGGCGGGGGCGCCGCTTCAAAGGTGACGGAGGGGCCGAAATGGCTGCGATCTACAACAAGGGTAGTCGCGTTCGAAGAGCTTGAGCCTTTTGTTATGACAGGCGCGGGTAGCGTCAGCTGTAGACTCGATGCGCAACCTAAAGCTGTGATACGAGGACGAGGGGCGTAGGTCCTACACGCAATGTGCAGAGACTGGTCACTACTCCGCCTAGGTGAGTATGTAGCGACGTCGAAGACGAGGTCAGAGTATCCTCGAGCGAAGACGCTGCGAGGCCAAGTAGTTCGAAGGGAGAGCAGAGGGGAGTGAGAGGGTCAAAGACGCAATAGATTGCTATCTCGAGTAGGCTCAAGCTAAAGATACATGGCTTGTGCTACGCCCTATTTATACGTGAAGAGCCCTGTGCACAGACCAAGCAGTGCGGTAGCTCTGCGAGAGGGGAAACCAAACTAGGTAACTGGAGATAAGGAAGATGAGTCACATACAGCGTGAAACGAGTCAGAAGGCTGTTGTGATAGAACTACATGGAACATCGTGGAATGCATGAGTCGCAGATAAGAGATAAGGGAACGCACAGCTGTGAATGCTGACTAAAAGGAAGAGCTGTGCATGTTTAAGTAATACAAGGTAAAAGATAGCGAAGAAGGAAAAGAAAAAGGGGCCGATCATAACACCCCCCGATTGCATCAAAGCGACTGATGGAAAATAAATTATATTTGACTAAGGGGACATAGAGTACCTCGTGCAACTAAAGAGCGAATGTTTTATTGAGCATGCCAGTTTTGAGGGTGAGGTGCCCTCGTCCATGCACAGGGACAGGTGAGGCACCAACCCCAATTATGTTATGATCAATTGGCTCAAAATTTTCAAGCGAGTCTCGGTTATTTGTGATGTGGGCTGTCGCTCCTGTATCAGCGATCCACGAGTAAGCCGAAAACCCAAATTCATTGCCATTGCCCATAACTACATTGCTGTTTGTTGCTACAAAGGCCATGTCAGCATCATCTGCCGCAAGGTGTGCCTGCGAGGCACCATTGTCCTTCCCTTTGCCTTTTCCTTTTCGTCCTTTTCCCCATCTCACCGGATCGTGCTTGGGTCCTTCCGGAGCCCAGCATTTTTGCATGATATGACCAAATCGGTAGCAATTGTCACATTTCGGCTTGCTGCGGAAGCGGCAATTAGCTGCCGCATGGTTATCATTGCCACAGATAGAGCACTGTGTAGACATGCCGGCGGCATTTTGTACCTTACGGCGCTTACCGCCACTCTTGAAATAATTTACCTGGTCATCCGGATTCACACGCTTCTTGCATGGGCCGGTTTTTGCCTGAGAGATGCGCTGCCAGACCTCGTCTTTGATGAGTGCAATTAGTTCTTTCATCTTTGTCGGCGTGGCATCATTCCCCATTTGTTTGGCAATATAAGTGGAGATGAAACTGTCCCAAGATGCCGGCAAAGACGCAGAACCCTTTTTCGGTAATTGAGTCACCCATCTCATAAAGTTGGTGGTGCAATTTTTGCATCTCAGCTATTTTGCCGAGTATGTCAGTATCTCGAGATGTGGCCTGATTAAGTAAGGAATGCCATAATGCCACACAGGTCATACCTCCTTGAACTTCGTGCATGGCTCGCAGGGCCTCCCACATGTCCGCTGCATTATCTATACCCGCCAGGTGAAGCATCTGGCTATTGCTGATGCTTTGGCTGAGGAGCATCCTCAACTTTTTGTCATTCTGCATCCACTCAGCTTCCTTTGCCGGATCATTGTCCGGTTTTGGTGTGCGCTCAACATCAGCAAACCAATCTTTTTGCTTACAGATACTACAGACACTGCTAAATTGTACAGATCTTGACAGTCTGTACAGACTTGTGGCGGTGTTAGCTTTATAGCCATAAATGATTAGTAAAAGTTCAAGGAGGTATGACCTGTGTGGCATTACGGCGTTCCTTACTTAATCAGGCCGCATCTCGAGATACTAACATACTCAGCAAAATAGCTGAGATGCAAAAATTGCACCACCAACTTTATGAGATGGGTGATCCAATTACCGAAAAAGGGTTCTGCATCTTTGCCGGCGTCTTGGGACAGTTTCATCTCCACTTATATTGCCAAACAAATGGGGAATGATGCCACGCTGACAAAGATGAAAGAACTAATGGGTGGACGATCTGCTACTATTCACGAACTCGCCCGAAAAAATGAATTCCCTTAAACGGGAATTAGAAACCTTATTTGACATAACCGATATGGGCGATCCATCAAAAATTGTCGGCATCAAAATTGAGCATGACCAGCACAAAGGGACATTAAAAATTGTCCAGACACAGTATACAAATTCACTCTTGCAAAAGCATGGATTGTCCTGTGCCAATGCTGTCGGAATGCCTCTTGATCTGCACATTGTACTTAATGCTCCCGAGGTGACCGAAACCCATGTGCCCAGGGAGAACAGCGAATATGCATCCCTTATTGGATCGCTTATGTATGCCGCTGTCGCCACGCGGCCCGATATAGCATATGCTGTATTGCGCCTCACGTCTTTCACGGCAAACCCCAGCCTCACACATTGGACTGCAGCAAAAAGGGTGTTGCGCTACCTTGCAGGCACCTAAGAGTTAGGAATTACCTACTTAGTCAATAAACAAAATGACAGGGCTATCTAAGGATATTCCGATGTGGATTTTGCCAACGTGCAAGACCATGTGTCAATTTTAGGTTATGTATTCCTGATGACAAATGGTGCCATTACGTGGAGCTCAAAACGGCAAGATGCCGTGGCACTATCTACAGCCGAAGCCGAATACATGGCTATGGGACATGCTACTAAAGAGGCAATTTGGCTCCACAACCTATTTGCAGAACTAGGATTCCCACACCGCGAAGCCACGGCTATATTCGGCGATAATCAATCTGCTCTCACTATTGCCCAAAACCAGCAATATCACAAGCAGTCAAAACATTTTAATATAAAGCACCACTTTATTCGGGAGAAAATAGATCGTAATATTATCGATCTGTACTACTGTCCCACTGCCGAAATGATGGCAGACATTTTCACAAAAGCACTACCAAAGCCAAAACACTGCCAGCACCGTGCCGAACTCGGCATTTGCTCGGCTTAAGGGGGAGTGTTGGCGGCCTAAGACAAGCCAACCATGCCAACTCCAACATTATATAACTCCGAATTATCAAATAAGATCAGTAGTATATAAACCATAGCGGAGATTAAAATTTAAAAATAATCTAAGCGCTCATTATCTCCCACCATCATCAGGCGAGATCCATACGGCATTACCAGTCCATCTATGCAACCCATCTACGTCCCTACTCTACTATTTTAGGATATCATGCATCATGCGTGACCTCACTCCACTCCGCCGTCTTACTTTACTACTGTCGGCCCGTAGCCTACCTCATTAGGGAATATTATAGCAGTCTTCGAACATCCTGCAGTCATTTCAGTTATGCTCGATACTATATGGCTTGGTGGATGGCGCCATTTCCTCGATAACATGAATGATGCAGTTGCACATGCGGTCTCTGCCATGGCAGTTCACTCAGCGCTGAGTGAGCATGCCAAAGGAACTTATACTGCTGTCGATTTCTCGCCCACGAACACTGCACCAATCTATAATAGGGTATTATCATCTCTACTTATTCACCCGTCTTTACCGTCTTTAACGGAGAGGCTGGTTCTAAGGGGAGATTCGTTGATCGAGTAGCTTAATCAGCATCTTGTATAGATATAGATTAGATTGAGTCGAATAGAATCTCATCTAGCCATGTCACACAACGGCGGCATCTCGCAGCTGATATTTGGACATGACTACACATTAAGCTATATATGGAGCGTTCGTAATTCTCACCTAATCGGAGCCTTTTCTAACCGCTCGATGAGCACTCATCGAGCGGTTAGAAAAGTCCGATGGACGAAGAACTGGTCGCATTTGAGTTGCTAACGCACGCCACGGACCTGTTTACGTAAGCGGCCGTTGAAATGACGACACCTTGGTCAAAGGTCTTGGGTGACAACCGAAATGTACGCAAGTCAGTATACCTACAGTCAGGACGTGGTAATATCATCGACCTGTCGCTTTTCCGGTTTGGGCGAGATTGTTTTACTACTAACCGGAGGCTGCTGGTTTCTCCACAGAAAAAATTTCGAAATAGTACTAACGGCAGTATTCCGATTTTGCCATCTTGGCATCCGTAGGTACTCTACAGGCGGTGAGTGACTCAGCATCATAAACAGCGCTGACTGCTGAATTCCCGGTCTCATCTGAGATGACGGACATGACAAGTTCATATTTAGGTTTTCTCCATTGCGGCGGGGGAGACAACTAGCTACAGTATGTATCACATATGTACTGAATCCATGAAATGAAATTGACGCAGCAGCGTTCAGGACAGGATCCAGGTCCGGGTAAAAAATGAAAAGGCAAATTGGTAATCTCGATTCGCTCGGATCTCCGAGGTGCTGGTAGCCCAGACTACTGGCAAATCTATTCTATTGCTCCCTTTGCGTCACACTTTCAGCAGCCATGCTTGCTACGGAGTCGTGCGTGGACCGATCATGATGCGCACAGCTACCACGATTATTGAGCGCTAACAACGGTCGTGCGTTATCGATACCGATTACTATAGGTACACTTCATGTTTTTGTACTTGAAAGCTTGACATATGTATGTACATGCCTGCCGAGCCATTTTCACTAGCAGTGAAAGGACCATTAGTGTGTGCATCTGACACGACCTCAGGATAAATCCATCTCCTCATCAATGCTCTCCTCAGGTTCGAAGCTAGAGAGCCCAGTGTTCGTCTCCTACACGAAAGTCTGTGAGCAACAAATGTCTACCGAAAGTGCGTGTCGACTGACATCAAACTTGAATTCAGCACCTCCAGGGCATATTGTAGCATGTCCAACTGGTAGCATCTTCGTTGCCTTCCCATCTCCGACCATCGGCTTATTCACATGTTTTTGAGC
>JBBPUL010000827.1:0-14324 GCA_038094675.1 Spongispora temasekensis
ACATGACCCTGGGGACAAAGTTGTAGCCAAGGGTTTGTACGTTATTTGTCCCCACCAAAGCTAAGTGAGATTCCCACAGGTGATTGCGGGGCGCTTCGCGCCCCGGTTTGGGGTTAGGCATTGGAACAGTTTTTGGAGTCACTGTATGTCCCCGAACCCGATCGCCTCTCCATCATCGCTCGTGCCCATGACCACCCCTCCGCCAGCCACCCCGAATACCTAAAAACCCGCCAACTCGTTGCTCATGACTTTTGGTGGCCCGGCCTTGCTACTCAAGTCCGCCGTTACATCGAAGGTTGCGCCACGTGCCAACAAAACAAAGCAAATACTCATCCTACTGTCCCCCTGCTCTCCCCAATCAGATCCCTCGCCTCACATCCATTCCAGCAGGTTTCCTGCGACCTTATCACAGACCTCCCTTTCTCCAACGGTTTCGACAGCCTGTTGGTCATGGTTGACCATGGGCTTACTAAGGGGGTAATTCTCTGCCCTACTAAGAAACAGATCATGGCCGAGGGAGTAGCTACCCTCTTCTTTCACAAAGTTTACCGTCGCTGGGGCCTCTATGACAAAATCATCTCAGACCATGGCCCACAATTTGCATCCACCTTCGCTCGGGAACTCGGAAAGCTCCTGAAGTACGACCTTTCACTGTCCACCGCGTATCACCCCCAATCCGATGGAGAAACCGAATGTGTCAACCAAGAGGTTGAAACGTACCTCCAGATCTTTTGCGGAAACAACCCCACCGCATGGGCAGACCACATCACCCATGCGGAATTTACACACAATCACCGCCCTCATTCCGTCACCAGCAAATCGCCATTCTACCTCATGTACGGCTTCGAACCCCGCGCCCTCCCCATGGTCCTCGCGGAAACACCACTTCCTGCCCTGGAAAAACACCTCAAAGCCCTATCCGCAGCAAGAAATGAGGCACTTGCCACCCATGAACTCACATGCCAAGTGATGGCATCCTGCACACGCCGTTCCTTCACCCCCTTTACGAAAGGAGACAAGGTGTGGCTAGAGGCTAAGAACCTCAATCGCCACATTGCGAACCCCAAGTTCGCACCAAAAAGGGAAAGACCCTTCGTTATCACGGACGTCCTATCCCCCTTGACATATAGACTCCGACTCCCGGCAACATGGAAGATTCACCCCGTGTTCCACGCTTCCCTCTTATCGCCCTATCGCGAAAACAGCGTACACGGCCCGAACTTCCCAGCTCCACCCCCGGAGCTAATAGAAGGCGAAGAGGAATACGAAATCGAGAAGGTCCTACGCCACAGAGGGACCCCACGTTCCCACATGTTCCTGATCCGATGGAAGGGATACACTGTGGAAGAAGACTCCTGGGTCCCAGAGCAGAACTTGAAAAATGCAAGGACCGCCCTTTAGGAGTATAAGAACCTCCACCCGAAGGCTTTCCCTCCCTCAAAGCCTTAGCTTCTACCACCACAATGCCTTCTATCATCTTCGCTCCATCACCCCTACGCTTCTCTTTTACTATGTCTCATGTCTCATCCGTATCCCCTTCGTCGCCTTCTTCCCTGTCCCTTTCAGTATCTCTTAAGGAGAACCACCCTGCTTCGCCTCCGCACACCCCATCTCCGCCGCTGGCCAACGCTACTCATCTTGAGGATGCTGTGGTATTGGCAACAAACGGTCTTCCTCCTAGCTCGAGCCCTCTATATACCGTCCCCATCCTCGACCCGCCCGCCGACACCCTGACCCCAGTAATCTCGGTCAATATCCCCCTACATGCCCACGCCCTCCGGTCCTCGGACCCCACCAGTGACGAGCGAAGTGAGCTCCATGAGTACCTTACCGACCCCCATATGTTTACGGGGATTTCAGCCTTCACAGACCCCTCCTCCGTCTTCTTCCTTCTTTATATGGTCTATCTCCAGCTAGAACGCCTTCCCCATCTCTTTCAGGCCCTCATTAGCAGTGAACAACGTAACACCGCCCTCACCAGAGCCTCTATCTGCGGCATCCATGCCAGAATCATCGGACATGTACATGACCTAGCCCACCAATTGGGTTACTTAGAATTTGTCCAAGATGTAGACCGATACCTTCGAGAGACCGCTGCGGTTACTGTCCCTACCAACATCGCTATCCATGACCACAACATCCGCTCCCCCTCCCCAACAGTCTCTGAAATCGTCCATAGTTCCGTCTCCGCGACCAACGAGACCCCCAGCACTTCATCCTCCCCACTCGATCCTATGGAAGCGTTAGCCATTGACGCCCTCCAGGCCCGCTTTGACCGCATCCAAGAAGCCACTGTCCAACAATGAATTTTACAAGGAGATTTACCCTGCCCTAGCGACCATCATCGCTACCGAGACTCCTGCTTCGTCTGCCACAGGCTTGGGCATATTTGGGTGCACTGCCCACACTACACCTGCCCCTTCTGTCGTCGTCGCTCCCCGGGTCACACCCAAGCCGCTTGTCCCTTCCGCAACCGCCGTTCCCCGCCCACATCCTCCTCCTTGTCCACATCCTCCCACAGCTCCCACCACTCTCAGGGACCCTTTCGGTCCCGCACCTCCAACACTTCCCGCCGTTCTCAGCGCTCTGGCCACGCGCTTCCAGTACCTCCACCTAGACCCCCACCAGCACTAGATGAGGATGACGACTTTCACTTCGACTCGGTCGGCGAAAGCAACCTATGCGGGTCACCTGTTGGTTCCTGCCGTGGATTGTAAGGAAGTCTCACTAGGGTTTCGACCCTACTAAGGGGGTAATGTTACGATCGGCCCCTTTTCTTTTCTTTCTTCGCCCTCTTTTGCCTTGTATTACTTAAACACGCACAGCCTTTCCCTTTAGTCAGCGTTCTCAGCTGTGCGTTTCCCTTATCTCTTATCTCTGACTCATGCATTCTGCAGCGTTCTATGTAGTTCTATCTCACATGGCCTTCTGACTCGTTTCATGCCGTGTGTGACTGATTTCCCCTTATCTCCAGCTACCTAGTTTGGTTTCCTCTCTCGTCGAGCTACCGCACTGCTTGGTCCGTGCACAGGACTCTTTACATATAAATAGGGCATAGCACAAGCCATGTATCTCCAGCTTGAGCCTACTCGAGATAGCAATCTATTGCGTCTTTGACCCTCTCGCTCCCCTCTGCTCTCCCCTCGCAACCCTTGGCCTCGCAGCGTCTTCACTCGAGGATACTCAATCTTCGTCTTCGACGTCGCTACATACTCGCCAAGGCGGAGTAGTGACTAGTCTCTGTACATTGCGTGCAGGACCTATGCCCTTCACCTTCATCTCGCAGCTTTAGGTTGCACATCGAGTCTACGGCTGACGCTACCTGCGCCTGTCATAACAGAGGCCGATGGTCGTGTCCTTTGTTAGGTCACTTCAAGCCTCCCTTAGCTTCACCTTGCTAATCCCACAATTGACTGGGAAAAACAAACCATCATCATCCCTAAGGTCTTAGATCAATCTGCAGACCTCTACCATGCCTATGTCACAGATCAAATTCTACTACTGTGCTCTTCCACTCCAAGGTCTCAGAGAAACTTCGATCCAGTGTGTCAATACTACACCTGAAATCCATAGGCACCTACACTCAATCCAGTCTGAGAAACAGTGGCAACACCAGACCCTCAGCCACTACTCCATTAACTGCATCACCTGAGGAGGACCTTATATCCTGCCCTCAGCTACCACTTCAATGGTGCACTCCCCATGAATTGCACAAGGGGGAGAAACCATCAATTGCATATCTATACATTTTGGTTCTAGTGCCTATATACACATTCTGGAAGAAACCTGTAGTGGAAAGCTGTAACTCAAATTCCAGCTAATGATTTATCTCAGAACTGCTGCAGAGCATGGTAATAAGTGGAACTACCTATTTCTTTTCTCTAACAATGCTTTGCATACATCTGCATACATACATATGTGGTTTTTGATGAGAATCTCTTTCTGAGATGTTTAAAGGCTTCTCCTCATAAGCCAATCAGTCATCCTCCACATCCTGGTACACCCCACAATCATGATGATGAGTCTATGGATTCTTCATCTGATAAGGACACCATTGACTACCCAGGATGTCCAAATTATTGCCCAGAATACCCAGAACTCTCAGAACACTCAGAATGCAATGCAAGTAACCTGGAAGATGATACTTCCAATCCAGAAGCAGATTAAGAGATGGAAACTGATGCTGAAGGACCTCCAAGGACTATACCTCTCTTTACTCCACCTTCTAAACCTAAGACACCTTATAAGTCCACTCATGTGTAGTGCCCTCTTCACTGCTCTGGCAATGTCAATGGTGAAGATCATCACTCACTTGACCAACTCAAGGATCTTAAGTGGGATACTCTCTAGGAGGACCCTGGCCCCTCTTATTGTGTAGTTCCACCACCATTTCCTTGTGCACTGCCTCCTTCTCCTTCTCCTTTGGAAGATGATGTGGAACACATTCTTAACATCTCACAGCATCCTCCCAGAGGAAGACACCTTTGTCAGTTACAGGAACTGGGAATACAAAGATATCCTGAAGCTTCCTGCCAATGAGCATAAACTTTGGCATAAAGCTTGTCTCAAAGAGTTACAATTGCTTCAAGACCATGAAGTCTATAAAGTAGTTGACAGACCCAAGAACTGCAAGGTCATAAAAAACTGATGGGTCTTTGATGTCAAATCTGATGGTTAGAAAAGAGTCAGACTAGTGGTCAAAGGCTTTTTTTTAAGTTCAAGAAGACCTAGACTATGACCAGATATATTCCCCAGTAGTGAGATTTGAAATGGTGAAGTGCATGCTTGCACTTTCTACACTAGAAAACTGCTATCTCACTGGACTTGATGTTCAATCTGCCTACTTATATGGCAAACTGAATGAGGAGCTCTACATGGTGTTTCTGGAAAGGTTCCTGCCACCCAACATGAAAGGCAAAGTACTTCAACTTCTCTGCACCATATATGGCCTAAAACAAGCTGGGCTAGCTTTGCACTCTGGACAAGTCAATGAAGGAACTAGGTTTTGAGTAGCTCAAATCAGATGCTGGCCTATTTGTATATTACAATTAAAAGACACATTACTTGCGATTGTCTATATAGTTGATTTCCTTTTCTGTGGACCAAACAAAGCTTTAGTAGACAAGCTAAAGGCCACATTCATAAAGAAATGGGAATGTCATGACCTCAGAGAACCCCATGAATTCCCAAGGATGAAGATTCATTGAGAAGATCATATATCAATAAGATTCTCGAGTGCTTTGATGTTCACAATGCTCATGTAGCAAATACACCACTTCCAACTGGATACTACCCAGAAACCAATGTATCTCCAGTCAATCCTGCTTTACGGACATGTTTCCAGAAAATCATCAGATTATTGTTGTACTTAATGATTGGCACTTACCCTGACATAGCCAATGCCTGAAGTGACCTAAGACAGGACATGACCATTGGCCTCTACTAACCACAAAGAAAGAGAAACTAAGAGTGGAGGACTGTGACTTAGGTCAAAGACACAAGAGGTCAAAGCTGGGGCTTAGCTTGACTCTTGGCAGCTTTATATATGTATACTACTATTAAATACATGAAGCATTACTAAGCTACATACATGTGTCTAACATGAGGCAGTCTAGACTACTGATGTCAGAGATAAGAGATAAGGAAGTCCAGACTCCTGTCATCATAGATGATGTCATATCACATGATCAGTCTAGACCAGTGACATCATATTATGTAATGTGGTGTGCTACATCATTGAGATCACCAAATTTTGGAGAGTTCGAATATGATTACAATACTACCCTACCCCATCTTTAGGTTGAGATTCCAGATCAACCAGAATCGTAAAATAACAATGCAAATTCAGGAAGAGTTACTTCTTGTACTTTTCGAGGTGCAGCCAGATTCTTCCTGTGAAACTCTTTTATGGCCAGCAGAGTGTTGGTGAGATCGGCAGCCAGCTGCCAAGTAGCATCACTGATGTCATAACCTTTCCATTTAACCAAATATAAAAGTTCTTATCAAGAGGATTGAGAGTCCAAAATGTATTCCACTTCAAATTCTTCTAAACCATCTTCAGAGATATACACCACATCAGGTTTGCTGATTGGCTGTCCAGGCAATTGATCTTTAAATGCTTTGACCTGTGATACATTGATAGTGCAGTGTATTTTTATCCTGGCCAGCAATTTTAGTGTAAATGTATTGGGTGAAACTTTTAAAATTTTAAAGGGACCAGTCTATTTTTGTGTTAACTTTGCAGAAGCATAGGGCAATTGTAAATGCTCTGTGGACAGCCAGACAGAGTTTCCTATAGTGTATTCTGGCACAGCTTATCATTGTAAACATAACTTTCTTGGAAAATCTGTCCACTATGACACATATGGCATCTACACCTTTTACTGCTGGAAAGCCTGAGATAAAATCAATGGAAATATCCTCCCAGGGATGCTTAGGAATCAGCAATGGTGCCAACTTGCCTGCTGGGGGTCTAGATAATGATTTGGACTGTGCACAGATTTAACAATGATCAATGTAATCATTAATCTCCTTTTTCATTTCAGGCCAAAAGAAGTGCTGAGAGATTGTGGAGAGCATGTGCTGTTGTCCTGCATGACCTGCAATTGGCAAATCATGGCATAATGTAAGAAGTTCCATCCTCAATCCAGAAGGTACTAGTTTTTTTGACATTTTCTGTAATTTCTCCAGGAAGGGTGATTCTAAATGTGCATCATTGATGATGACCTGTGGTGGGTAGCACCATAATATTTCATTTAGGTTCTGCACTGCATCACCATGATCTGGTCTTTTTGATAAAGCATCTGCTCTAGCATTGGTGGAACCAGGTTTATAGATTAAAACATAGTTAAACTCCTGCAATGTAGCATGTCATCGAGCTTGGCATGGTGATAAGGTTTGTGGTTTTTTCCAATATTCCAGATTCTTGTGATTGGTCCAGATTTCAAATCTTGGACTTTCGATAAGATAATACCACCATTCCTTAAGTGTGCAAATAATAGCAGCCATCTCTTTATCATAAATAGGGAAGTTTCTTTCTGCCATATCGAACAAATGAGATATAAATGCATATGGTCTCCAGAAACCATCTTCACAATGAACTGAGAGCACTGCTTCTGTAGCGATGTCTGATGCATTGGTTTCTACCCTTAATTCTTTTGCACTATTGGAATATGCGAGTAGTGGTGCTTTGATGAATTTTTCTTTTAATGTTAAATATGCTTCCTCTTGTGCAGGTCCCCAGGACCAAGGAATATCCTTCTTTGTTAACTCCGTCAATGGCTTTGCTGTGTGTGCGAAGTTTTCAATAAATTGTCAGTAATAATTACAAAGTCCTAAGAACAATTGTACTTGTTTTACAGATTGCAGTTGAGGCCATTTTGCAATAGCTTTTGTTTTTGTATTTTGCATATCTACCCCATCTTTAGATATGACCATACCCAGATAGTCAACTTTATCCTTAAAAAAAAAGAAGCATTTCGAGGGTTTGCAATATAGACATTATCCCAAAGGATCTGTAAAACCTCATGCACATGTTGTGCATGCTCAGCATGAGAAAGACCAGTAGTAAAAATAATAAGATCATCAATGTAAGCACCAGTATCATCATAATGATCATAGAATAAATCGTCCATCATTGCTGAAGTGACCTAGCAGGACACGACCGTCGGCCTCAACTAACCAAAGAAAAGAAAGGACTAAGAGTGGGGGACCGTGACTTATGTCACAAAGACACAAGAGGTCGAAGCTGGAGACAGCTCGACTCTTGGCCTGGTTTATATATTGTCTACTATATTAAATACATGAGGTATGACTAAGCTACATGTGTCTAACATGAGGCGGTCTAGACTACTGACGTCATAGATAAGAGATAAGGAGGTCCAGACCTCTGACGTCATTGATGATGTCATATCACATGATCGGTCTAGACCAGTGATGTCATATTATGTAATGCGGTGTGCCACACCGTTGAGATGAGAAAACGAAGGTGAGTTTAAATAAGGTTACAACACTACCCCGTCTTTAGGTTGAGATTCCAGATCAACCGGAGTCATAAAATAAAGATGTGAATTCTTGGAGAGTTACTCCTTGGACTTTTCTGGGCGCGGCCGGATTTTTTCGATGGAAATCCTTAATAGCCAGAGGAGCATTGGTAAGATCAGCCACTGGCTGCCAAGTAGCATCGCTGATGTCGTATCCTTTCCACTTAACAAGGTACGAAAGCCCACGTCGAGTGGAGTGTGAATCAAGTATAGCTTCCACTTCAAATTCCTCTGACCCATCTTCAGATATATGTACTGCATCAGGCTTGCTGACTGGTTGTCCTGGCAGTTGGTCTTTAAATGGCTTTACATGAGAAATGTTGACTGTGGGGTGTATTTTTATTCTGGCCGGCAGTTTTAATGTCACCGTATTAGGCGAAGTTTTCAAAATTTCGAAGGGACCAATCCATTTTTGAGTGAGCTTCGCAGAAGCGTAAGGTAACTGTAAATGTTCCATAGATAGCCAGACGGAATCACCGATGTTATATTCCGGTGCAGCTGATCTTTTCTTTTCAGCCTGCACTTTCATCTTTTCTGCATTTGCGCGAAGAGCGTTTTCTACTTCGGCATGTGCTTTTCCTAACTCCGTTTGAAATCGCCCCGCAATGGATGTATTATTTTTTATTTCGAAACCCATGCGTGGCATGTAATTTCGAGTAACCACGAAGGGGATGCTACCAGTAGCACGTGTGACCGTATTGTTATGGGCGAACTCTGCCATTTTAACGTATTCCGGCCAAGATTCCTGATTCTTGGATATGTAACACGTAGATACTGCACTAGGTCATGGTTTACTCTTTCAGTTTGTCCGTCCGTTTGCGGATGATATGCTGTAGAGAGCTTTTGCTCGATCTTAAGCAGCTTGCACAACTCGGTTGTAAAAGCTGAAGAGAATTGCGGTCCGCGATCTGATACTACTGTTTTAGGCAATCCATGTTTGCACCATACATGGTCTCTGAATAATATGGCCAGCTCTTTTGAGTTAATGGACTTGGAACATGGTGTAAACACCACTTCTTTTGAGAATCGGTCCACCACAACACATATGGCATCTAGGCCATTTACTATAGGAAAACCCGAAATGAAGTCCACGGATATATCCTCCCAGGGATGTTTAGGAATAGGTAGCGGTGCGAATTTTCCTGCCGGAGGACGAGATAATGTTTTTGACTGAGCGCAAATTTGGCAATGGTCTACGTATTCATTAATTTCCTTTTTCATCTCAGGCCAAAAGAAGTGCTGAGAGATAGTGGATAGAGTGCGCTGTTGACCTGCATGCCCAGCAATTGGAGAGTCATGGCAGAGAGTAAGGAGTTCTATCCTCAATCCTGGAGGAACAAAGACGCGGTTGGAGTCATTGATAAATACAGATTGTCTTTCATCAAACCAACAGGTGATAGATGATGGTATTTTTAGATTTTTTGACATTTTTTGTAACTTCTCCAGGAATGTTGATTCTAGATGCACATCGTTGATAATAACTTGCGGAGGTAAAACCGTGATATGTAAACACCACTTCTTTGGAGAATTGGTCTACCACTATGCAGATTGCATCTAGGCCATTTACTGTGGGAAACCCAGAGATAAAGTCAACCGAAATATCCTCCCAGGGATGTTGAGGAATTGGTAGTGGTGCCAGCTTGCCTGCCGGAGGTCTTGACAATGACTTAGATTGTGCACAAATTTGACAACAATCAATGTATTTGTTTATTTCTTTTTTCATCTCAGGCCAAAAGAAATGCTAAGAGATTGTAGATAGGGTACACTGTTGTCCCGCATGGCCTGCAATTGGCGAGTCATGGCATAATGTGAGAAGTTCTATCCTCAATCCTGGAGGTATGAAAATGTGGTGATGAAGGTATTTTTAGATTTTTGGACATTTTCTGTAGTTTCTCCAGGAAAGGGGATTCCAAATGTACATCATTTATAATAACTTGCAGTGGTAGAACTGTAATGTTTTCGTTAAGGTTCTGCACAGCATCTCCATGATCGGGTCATCACGATAAAGCATCTGCTCTAGCGTTGGTTGATCCAGGTTTATAAATTAGGACATAATTGAATTCCTGTAATGTAGCATGCCATCGAGCTTGTCATGGCGATAATGTTTGTGGTTTTTTCCAATATTCTAGGTTTTTGTGATCAGTCCAGATTTCAAATCATGGACTACCAATAAGGTAATGATGCCATTCTTTGAGTGCGCGAATGATGGCGGCCATTTCTTTGTCATAAATAGGGTAATTGCGTTCTGCTGCATCGAATGAGTGCGAGATAAACGCGCAAGGCCTCCAAAGACCATCTTCGCAATGTACTGAAAGCACGGCTCCTGTGGCGATGTCCGAGGCATCGGTTTCCACTCTTAGCTCTTTTGTACTGTCTGGGTATGCGAGTAGTGGAGCTTTCATGAACTTTTCTTTTAGTGTTAAATATGCTTCTTCTTGTGCTGGTCCCCAGGACCACGGGACATCTTTCTTGGTTAACTCCGTCAAGGGTTTTGCCGTATGTGCAAAGTTTTCTATAAAGCGTCGATAATAGTTACACAGTCCTAAAAATGATTGTACTTGTTTTACCGATTGCAGTTGGGGCCATTCCGCAATGGCTTTTGTTTTGTTTTGTTGCATATCTACCCCGTCTTTAGATACGACCATACCCAGATAGTCGACAGTTGATTTAAAAAAGAAACATTTAGAAGGTTTGCAATAAAGGTCGTTATCCCGTAAGACCTGTAAGACTTCGCGAACTTTGCGGGCATGCTCAGCACGAGATAACCCAGTAGTAAAAACAATAAGATCGTCTAAATAAGCACCAGTGTCATCATAGCGATCATGAAACAAATTATCCATCATAGCCTGAAACGTTGCAGGTGCATTTTTGTAACCAAAGTACATGACCAGGGGTTCAAAGGACCCAAAAGGCGTGATGAAAGCACCCTTCCATTCATCACCCTCTTTCATGCGAACGTTGGTGTAACCCCATCGAAGGTCTAGCGTGGTAAACATGTCGGCACCACGAAGCCGATCAACCAGTTGATCAATGCGAGGCAATAGATACGCATTCATGACAGTTCCCTCATTGAGGTAATGGTAGTCCATCACCAATCTCTTTTTTCCGTCCTTTTTTGGTATAAAAAACACCGGTGCCGTCTGAGGCGACTTCGATGGTCTAATGTACCCTTTTTCTAGTTCTCCATCAAGGAATTTACATATTTCTAATAAGTCCGTCTGGGACATGGGTATAACACGACCCTTTTTTGGTACAAAATCCGGTTGCAAATCAATTGCATGATCCCATGTTTTTCGAAGGGGCATGCGAGTTGATTCCTGTTCCGAGAAGACATTGAGGAAATCATGAAATTCACTAGGAACTTCCATTTTTATTTGTTTTTGTTCTTCCAGAGATATTTTATTTATGTTCACACCATCGTAGCTGTTAAAAGTCATAGTGTGATTTCTCCAATCTATGGACAGATTATACTGGCTAAGAAATTCGTATCCTAGGAAAACCGCGTTTGTAGCTAAGTTTGATACGTATAATGTTAATGGGAATGAATGAGCAATCTTGTTGCCATCTGTCATTTCTGCATGTACTTGACAAACATGGGTGATTCCTTTTCCCACATTCGCTGTTCCGTCTGCATTCCTGACTTTTATTGGTCTGGCCAACTCTTCGCAAGTGATAGCGTTGGCCATGACAAAACCTTGGTCGACAAAGCAATGGGTGGCTCCGCTATCGACTAATGCAGACACCCAGACCGAAGATTGGTTGTTTCTTCGTAGTTTAAGCTCCACTTCTAGAGCGTTTTCTCGTAAGTGCCGTGTCTTATATGGCATCATTCTGATGTGTTGAGGGGTTTCATAATTTAAAGTATTTTTTTGTAGTTGTGCGAAATTAAGTACCCAATGTTTTTCTTCCGGGGCCGAGCTCAATTGAGACTTCACTATGGAATATTCGTCTGATGGGCTACCATATCGAGATGACAGTTCATGCGAGGAGAACGAGACGGGCTCATAGTTTTTGTTCTGAGCCATTTTGGCGAGTTCTCGCATATCAAACACTTCATAGTTAAAAGATGAAGACAAGTCAACAGAATTAATTACAGGGGCAATTTCTTCCCATTCAGATTCATTGTAATAAGAATCAAAAACTTCCGAAACAGGTACATAGTCCGAAACAATATTTTTTGTATTTAAAGAATTTTGGTAAGAAGAAGTACTACTAAATGAGACATGGTCCGAGACTTCAGACACCCTCATATCTGAAGTCGGCCTCAAAAACCCGCCTTGGCGCGTGCTTCGACTGCGAGCCTATCTCGCCAGTACGCTTCGGCTTCTTCCGTCATCCAAGCCTGACGGTGGGCTGTTGCCGCAGGTTGCGGCGCTTGTGGGGGCAGGGGCGGAGCGGATGCTTGCTGCTGTTGGGGGTTCCAGGATGCAGTGTACCCTGGGTGCTGCGGAGGGAGAGAGGAGATTGCCTCTCTAGCCTCGTATAAGGCACAGTTATGGGGGCGGCGAGAAGGGTTTGTAGGACACATTGCCCAGATGTGACCCTTTCGTTGACAGCCAAAACAAGTTCGATTGTCAGGGGCGGATGGAATGTGCGGGGTTTGGCGATCTATTTCCATGGGGGCACCTTGTCCAGGTTGGATACCGGTGGAAGTAAATCTTTGCCCTGGCACAGGAGGACACGGGAGGGGGCGAGCACCAAATGGACGAGTGCTGGGGGTGCGAGGGGTGGAGGGGCCAATGCTAGGCCTAGCTAGTGCGATTCTTTCGAACTTCTGGTTAATGGCTGTATACGCCTCAACCAGTCCTTTGTAATCGTCATCGTCGAGCGCAGTGCCATGCAACTCGTGTTCGATATGAATCTTGTACTGCACTGCTCTTTTTAACAGATGCACTGCTTCCTCATTGCTACATTTGGCGTCTGAGAAGAGTGCCGAGAAATCCCTCATGAAGATAGTAAAGTTGCCCATTTGCTTTAGGTTTAATAATTTTTTATAGGCCTCGTGGCGAAGCGTGCCTATAACAAAGTATGTCGTGATTTCTTTTTCTAAAATGTCGATGGTTGGCCAGTCTGGAGCATCTTTATCCCCGAATTCTTCAAGCATGCTGATAGTGAATGGGGCGGCATCGCCTATCAAGCGGGTCACCACCGCGTACATTGCTTCGCATTGGTCTAGGCTCTTCACCTTCAGGTATAATTTCATTTTGGCCCACCAGAGCCGGAACGTGCTCTTGTTCCCATCCCATACTCCGGGGTCTCCAATGGTTCTTTTTGCTCATGTTGTCACATCGAGCTGAAGGTTCGCCAATTGGTCGGCGAGGTCGTTGATTTTCTGGCTGACTCCTGACATTTTCGTAGATTATGAAATTGGCTGTGGCGGCGTAAAGGTTGGAAGAAGGGGGTGTGGAGCGGCGGGCGTCAAAGAAGAGTTGAAGAAGTTGTGGGGGAACGTTTGCTGCTTCTAACAGAAAACTTGTGTTTCCAGTCCAATCCCACTTGGGTTTAGGGGCTACTTTTCATACAGCAAGGAATTCGTAACCAATAGTGCACATGTAAAAAAGAAACTCGCTTGCCACTACCACGAAGAGGGCTCCACGAGGGTTTCGTCTCACGAGGACGAGTCTTGTACGCTGGCTCAGGACCGGAGAGTCGAGGGGGGGGGAAACCGGGGAACTGCCTGGCTATGGCTGAAGATTTAGCTCTCCGAGGCTGCGAATCTTACAGAAGAGTTCACGATTCTACTACTTTGCATGGGTAGTACCGCTGCGCTGACCCACTTTGCACCAAGGGATTGATCCTTATTTCCTTGCGGATAGCCGTGTCCTCTCGAATGAGGTCTAGGCGCTACCAAAGCGAACGAGTACGATGGCGGATGACCATATGACAAAACATTTTATGTAGGAGTGTTTTTCTCCTAGCTATCACGGAGCAACCGCGTTCCCAATAGAACGATGACCACTGAAACGCCTGTGGATCGGCTTTCTGACATGAGGAACGATGACAAGCAAGGCGCGTATGTAACCGGTGCAATCAACAAGAGGCGGACGTAAGGGGCAGCTTCGAACTAATGAAGTGACCTAGCAGGACACGACCGTCGGCCTCAACTAACCAAAGAAAAGAAAGGACTAAGAGTGGGGGACCATGACTTATGTCATAAAGACACAAGAGGTCGAAGCTGGAGACAGCTCGACTCTTGGCCTGGTTTATATATTGTCTACTATATTAAATACATGAGGTATGACTAAGCTACATGTGTCTAACATGAGGCGGTCTAGACTACTG
>JBBPUL010000830.1:0-14277 GCA_038094675.1 Spongispora temasekensis
TCAGGCCTCTTCTGCAGCTGCCAAGCATGCCATGCGACAAGGCCGGTTGGTGATAGGGGGTTGGCATCTAAAGGGGGAACGAGGAACGTTGCCTCAGTGAGATCAAATGGGAAGAGGGGCTCGACGCCTTCGACCATAAAATAGGGTGAAAGCCCAGTTGACCGAAGCATGGTAACATGCTTGGCCCAAAATACCGAGTGCACAGCAGTATGCCAGCATGACTCCCCCCCCTTGGAGGTTTTAATGATGGCCTCCCGGACATTGTAATGACGCTGTTCGACCACCCCATTCACTTGAGAGTTATAGGGGGAGATGCGGATATGCCGAATGTGGTAGCGGTCCGTGAGGACATCTAGAGTGAGAAGAAAGGCAGGGCCATTGTCAGTAACAATCTCCGAGACAGGCCCCCAACGGCAGAGGATATCTTCGAAAATAAAAGAGGCGAGCACGGTAGTGTTCTCGGACCACAACATATGCCACTCTGGGTAAGCGGTCAAGGCACACCAAGCTTGGATGATGTATCGGTAGCCACCCGAACAGGGCATCAACATCATGTCCAAGTGGGCCTTGCAAAAGAGACCTCCGATGATCGGTATGGTGGGGGGAATATGGAAACGATTGTTCTGCCGAATCTGGCACTCGTGGCAGGTGCGCATGAACCATTTGACATCATCGACTAACATCGGCCACCAGAAGCGCAGGAGCAAGTGCATCCGAACCATGAAGACACCCTTGTGCCCGAGGTCATCGTGAGCCTCTCTAATCAGTTCGAAACGATGGCACTCGGGTGCGACTAGTAGCTGATGGTGGCCATGTGGTTCCCGATGCCAAAGGGAGCCATGGAGGAGGAAGAATTTCATCGCTGAATTGACGAAGGTGTGGAACTCTGCATTGGAAAGGTCAGCGGGGCACTCGTGGGACTTGAGAAAGTCACGAATCTGCCGAATCCGGGCTTTCCAAGCTGCGGCCTTGGCCGAACGCGGTATAGTAGGTGAGTCCAGTGGTGCGTCTGGCTCGTTAGAAGATGAAGTAAAGATAGAATGGTAAGGCAGGTGTGAAGAAAGAGGTGCAGGGTCCTCGGTAAGGGTTAGTCTATAAATTGAAATGCCAGGGCCCAAACACGAAGAAGACTCAGCATGTACCACGGAGCCCCGAGGAGTGGCTCGGTCATTAAGCAATGTGATCGCAAATGAGTACGAGTCATCCAGCCATTCCTCGACATCGTCTTCATCAGGTGGATCTTCATCAGATGGAGGGCGCCAAGACAGGCCATCGGGCCTGGCATGCTTCTCAGCAGATATGTGCCGAAGCTCAAAATGGAATAATAAAATGCCGGCGATCCAGCGGTTGATGGTCGCATTCGGCTGTAGGTCAGGATTGTTGATCATCCCTTTGACATACTTGGTGTCCATCTCGATGACAAGGTTAGGAACACCGAAAATAAAAATGCGAACTGCCTGAAGAGTGCGAAAAAGACTGTAGAGTTCGAGTTTAGCCTGTGAATAATGGCTTTCAACAGTCGTGAGGGAGATAGAACCAAAACAATTGGGATAGCATTTGCCATTGTCACCCTCCTGTGAGAGGATAAACCCGACCACGATGACCGAGGTGTCTACAGTGAGGACAACTTCTCAGCCTGACTCGTAGTCTAAATGGCGGAGCGCAGGGGACTTGATGATCTCGTCCTTGAGATGAGTCATTGCTTCACGTTGCGCGTTACCCCATTCGAAGGGGACGCCTTTTTGGATTAAATTGACGAGCAGCTGAGCGATGGCCGCGAAGTCTCGGATGAAGATACATATGACACCGCAGGTGCCGAGAAACCCACAAACCTGCGACAAGGTCTCACACTCGGGCCAGTCCCTAATCTTCTGAACTTTCGCCTCGTGTGGCACTCGGCCTTTGAAAGTGCACTTGTGCCCAACGATCGTCACATCCGGGGCGGCAAGCATGAACTTCTTCACAGAGACGGTGACATTGACATTCTGGAGGCGTTGCAGAATCCTGTGGACAATGATTAGGTGGTTCCAAATGAATTTTCGGATGCCCAGGTTCTCAGGTATGGTCTCATAAGTACCATCTGAGCATTGGTAGTGGGTGGTTTCGGATTTGACTGGTAAGTCGTCGATGAAAGGCATTGTATGGTGGGGGATTTCATCCTGTAAAATAAAGGCCATATCAGCTTGATAAACCTGAACGGCATTAGTGTGTCCCATCAGAAGAGTGGTGAGATGGTGGGGACCAAGGGGACTATTGAACATAGTCATGTCCCAACACTCGGTGTGGAGCAGGCGCTGATCGTAACCAGCAAATAGGTCCATCATCCCATACACTGTGTAGCCAGCGAATGAGGGCAGAACCAAGGAGTCGTGGATGGTGACCACATTGAGAGGTTGGAGGTCATGTACAAGGCGGAGCATCTTGCCATCTTGCTTGAGCATGCAGAACCACCGAGATCGGTAAGCGGCAGCGGATGGTTCATACACTCCGGAGGCGATTCGGTCTTTGATGATTTGGATCGCTTGATTCCAGGACGATGGGGGAATTGGGATATTGCGCAGTACCCAAGGCGTATGCAGTACTGTCAGTATCTTGACAGGCGGGAAGTAGCATTCGTCTAGGTGACCGTGCCATCAGAAAAATTTTAAAGAGATTATAATGCTAGATAAGAGTAGATAATCTCTGGCAGACATTATATGCTCAGTGAATATTCACAAATGAGTTCTTAGATATATTTATTTGACAATATTAAATATATATAACTATGGATATCAAGAAATAAATGCATTTATTGCTATATTATAATTTTTAAGGAATTATTCAGATTAATTATGACTTAAAAGTTTTCCTGATGGCGTGGCCAGTACCCAAGCGAAAGCTGTCTTGTGGTTGCGAACAACCCACTGGACGAGTTTCAGCTCCTCGGGCCACAACCACTTCGCGGGATCGAGGTCGAGCACATCAGCGTGTTCCTGTGTGTATCAGTCTCCAGGCATGAAGGCCGGGGGTTAGTCGGCAAGGGTATAAGACCAAAAAGGGGCTCGGCAGGCAGGCGTCAAATTGGTCAGTATTCCTCGCTAAGGAGACCGATGATGGGCCAAACCTTCTTTGCCACTGGTTTGTAAGCCAGTGCGTGCGAAACAGAGTCGAAAGAATAAGTCTCGAAAAGTGCAAGAATGTGGGGAGGCAAAAGAGAAAACTGCATAGAAGAAAGAAATGAGTATGGAATCACAGGGTCCGATGAATTATGGTCCATTCTAAATTCAGTGGCTCGAATGGGAGAAGGGGAGCAAGAGCGGATGAATGTGAACGAAGACAGATGTGACACTCCCCGACCTCTCGGTGGATCATCGATGTCTAAAAATCTGACCTAGGTGCATGGGTATGGCTTTTGCATGCCAGCCCATTTTGGCACTGAGGGCACCCGTTAGTCCAGGGGTGGGTCAGTAGTTTATACATTTTCCCGTTGTTTGGGTTGGTGAGGGTGACGGTTGTGCTACCGTCTGGGGTCTCGTCGGTAGTGGCGCTGAGGAGACTCATGAATGGCTGGCCGAGTAACATATTGAAGTGGGCTTGTTGCACCACTTGAACCTGCAGGCAAACCTCGCCAGCACTGAGGTCTAGGTGAAGGTTCTCGACTATGCCGAGGGTAGTGTCGGTGCTAGTGTTAGCATTTGACATGGTTATTATATGATCCGAGCAAACAGGTAGACCGAGTGTCTCCCAAATCTGCTTCAGCATGGCAACAATCTCGGATCCCAAGTCGAGAACTGCTTGGAGGGTCCTTTCGGAACCGACCACTCGTACGTCGATGGATTGAAGAGGGAGGCTATGATGAGCTACAATAAGCCCATCACTGTTGGTGTTGAGCTTGTCACCCCACTCGTGCTGAATGGCCTCAGGGTCATGGCCTGAGAGCTCGTTCACCTGGACTGTGTGCATCACGAGTGGGACATGCTTTGAGGTGGTCAAATCTTTGAGCTGTTGGTGAATGTCGGCAGTAACCGACAAGAGGTCCTTGAATGGTACCGAGACCGATGTGTCGAGTACTCAGTCCAACACGTGCTTGGGCATGGTATCATCTTCGAGGGGAAAGGAATATCTAAATTGCCCAATAGGGGTAGCAGGGGCAGAAGCGTTAGCTCTGGAAGATGGAGGGGGAACATTACAGGATGCAGGGTTGAATGGTGAGACAGGCAGGGGTCGCGGGGGAATAGACAAAAAGGCAGGTTTAGAGGGCCCAGGCGCAGTGTGTGAGGCCTCGACCATGGGTGAGACGATTTCGTCAGCAACTGAGGCTGCCCGAGGCGCAGGGTGAGTGGGCCTTCGAATGGGTATTTCTACACCGTCGAAGCGAACTCACTTCCCCTTATCCTGTTTGTCATGCTGAAAATTGGCCCACACTTGGGCAATATATGTCTGAAACTCGGGGTCAGTGAGGACAGGGTCTGACTCGCCACTAGGCTCGGTATCGAGTTCAGTTAGGAATACCGAAGGCTCAATGTCTAAAACCGTGTCAGTATTGGGAAACGAAAGCAAGAGGCCCGTCATGACGGAAGATGAAGATGTAGGAGTGGGGGTCGGTATGACTAGTCATTCTAAGCAGTTGCACAGGCATCTGGTACCCGGGATTTTAGGAATGCATTTGCCATTGGGCATGCACAAGCAGCCATTGGTCCCGCATGCTGCCCATCCAGAAGCGACATAACTGTCAATGTAGGGGCAAGATCCCATGAAGTGACTAGGGTCTGCGCAGAATGCACAGCTTCGAGGTGCACTCTGCTGGAACTGTGTGTACTCCTGCTTGACGACAGGAGGGGCGAAGCTGGGAAAAGGGGCTGCCAGATGCGGGGCCATACTGGCAGGGGCAACCGAGGGGCATGCGAAGGAAGGTGCTGGGGGTGCCGAAGAACCCCACGCGGAGCCTTGCCCGGCTGTGATTGCCGAGGCTGCGGCAGATGGGAACTGCGAGGTGGCGGCGCCGGCGAGTAAAAACTCAGCAGCTGCGACAGTGTCATCCATGGGGTATGGTTTGTGGGGATGGTGGTTCTGCTTAGTAAACATGAGGCGGTTCTGAACCTGCACTTCTAGGTCAGCAGGAAGGCCAAGCATAAAAATAGTGTTGCAGTCGAGCTTGGCAAGCTTTTCTCCATCGATCAGCATCTTGGTAATCTTTCTAAACTTACGACTGTAATTGCCGAACTCTTCCAGGGTCTGCATAGTGCTTTCTCGGGATCCCTGAATGAGTATCTGTAAGTCTGCGAATGTATAACGGTTGGCTTCACAGCCAGGATATAACTTTTTTATGGTGGCCACAAATGCTGCCCAAACTGCGGGGATGGCAGACGCTTCCGGGAGCTGCTCCCATCTGTCTGACTTGTCGTAGTCGGCATAACAGATAGCAGTGCAGATTCTCTGAGCCTCGGTAAGCTGCGAAGCATTGGCAAGCTGCTCGACATCCTTGAGGAAGCACGGCAAGAGTGCAGCCTTACCCGAGAACTTCGGGGCATTGTTTGTGCCTCGGAGGGGCATCTGGGGAGCTTGATTGGCCATGGGTAGATTCAGTCTCGGCGGTAGTGCCGGAAGGGGGTTCGGTAGAGGGACAAGAGGGGGTGCTGCAGCATGTTGAGCTGGGGTATTGGTCTGGTTCAGAGTGAGGCTCAGCAGTATCAGCGAGTTTCGGTAGGAGATGCACGAAGTGTCGAGTAGATAGGAAAGTGATAGAGACGATGAGGAGTTGGAGATAGACAGAGAATGCGATGATAACGAGGTGAGGTCCCCAAGAGGAGACAAATTTTTTCTCGCCCTCCTCTGAGTGGGAGGCGTGGATTCTATAAATGCTCTGGGCACCTGTTCGCTAAAGCTCCAGGGACTGGCTAAATTTTCCTGTAGGAATGAGGGGTCGACAGGTGAAATATTGTCGCTGTCGGAAGGTGTCTGTGGCTGTGTGGTTCCTGGAAAATCAGGGTGGTTTTTGGCTGCTGTAGGTGGGTTTTCAGCTGCTGTGGGTGATGTTCGGTTGCTTTTGGCTGCTATGGGTAGGTTTTTGGCTGCCGTGGGTGATGTTTGGTTGCTTTCGGCTGCTGTGGGTGGGTTTTCGGCTGCTGTGGGTGATGTTCGGTTGCTTTCGAATGGTTGGATAGGGTCTAGGGTAGAAAGTTCAGAGAGGTCAGATCAGTTGTGATGTGTGTCTGGAGAGGAGACCAGCTGTAAAATTAGCGAGTCTTCACCGATTTGTAAACAGCAAAAATGCTCAAGGAAATTTTCCAGCTCGAGCCTTCTAGAAGTCAGTGGGAGGCATCGTCTGGAGCCTCTAGCAGAATCCCTCATAGTGGGCTCCAGTTGTAGAGTTCCTAGAATGGCTGGGAGGAACTAGGAGACTAAGTTCTCTAGTCCTGGCCATTGGGAGAGAGTGTGGGCATGGTATGTTTGCCCCAAAGAGATTCCGGATAGAGGCATCCAGAGATGGAGAGTCCGAAATGACTACGGAAGGTCCAGAGGTTCGACCGAGGTGATGCAGCAGAAGCCGAGGCTTTAGACAGGGCGGCCGAGATGTGTGCCCGAGGTTGAGAGAGGAGCAGCCGAGACATGCAGCTGAGCTTGACTGGTTAGTGATAAGAGGAAAGCGAATCCAAGCGTTCCCGAGGTGGACGAAGAAGGACGGTAGTGGAGAAGACGGGCGGCAGTGAAAATAGCGGACGTTGGCGGTAGCGGCAGTGGTTGCTGTAGATAAAATGGTCAGTAGTCGTTCCAAATGGTCGGTGGTGAATGTGAGCTAAAGGAAGCTGATTTCTACTTCTGAAGGACAAATCTTTATAGTCCCAGGCATTTCCGAGACTGTGAGACGTAGCGCGCGTATTAAGGAACTATGTAGAGTGACATGCGATGGGAAATATTACATAATGGCCAAAGCTGTAAGTGGCGATCATGATAAGTACTAATTTGGAATATAGAAAAAAGAAGGGCATTATGAGGGGGCTGATGGAACAGGCACGTGATGTACAGAAATGGACCGACCACTATAGCGAGGTGCCGAGGGTTCGGCCGTGCACTCCGTGAGCTCGGCATCATGCAAAAACGTTCAGAGAGTGACAAGGAAGGGAGGCTGAGTTCGCAGAGCGATAGTGGGCTCCTGGAAAGTGTGAAAAACACCTGATGTAACCATAGAGGCATACTGTGCTCTACAACGAGTCATTCATGAACCACTGAAAGATGGAGGGGAAGTTGTTTATGCCAAAGAACATGACCATTGGTTCAAAGAGGCCTTTGTGAGTGATGAAGGCCCCTTTCTATTGGTGACTATCTTTGATGTGTATATTGTTGTATCCCTAGTGAACATTGAACTTGGTGAAGACTTTTGCTCCTTTGAGCTTGTCAACTAGATTAGAGACAAGGGGTAAGAGGTAGGCATCACGGACAGTGTACTCATTTGGGTATCTGTAGTCCTGGCATGGATGGAGTTTGCCATCCTTTTTCTTGACAAAGAAGAAGAGAGGGGCTTGCAGAGATTTGGAGGGTTGTATTTTCCCTGAGTGAAGGTTCTTATCAAGGAAAGCTTCAGTTGCTTTTTGTTCCTCAGGGGACAAAGGGTAGATTTTCCTGATCTTTGGGATAAAGGACTCATCGAGGTTGATTTAATGGTCGTAGGGGCAAGACGGGGGAAGAGACTTGCAGTCCTTTTCCTTGAAGACTTGAGTGAAGTTAGAGTACTCTGGAGGTAGAGTGATATCCTGGGTCTGTGTTCCTGCTTTCTCTGCTAGTTTGGTGACCTCGGAGTAATAGGCAATGGTTGCTGAGGGTAGGATATTTGGTCCTCCTCAGATAATGCAGTTAATGGAATAATGACTGAGGGTTTGGTGTTGCCATTGTTTCTCAGACTGAATTTCCAAGTACACATGCATGTGTTTGTGAGTTTCAGGTGTTGTAATAACACTCTGGATCAAAGTTTCTCTGAGGCCTTTAAGTGGAGGGGCATGGTAATGAGAGTCATGTCATTTTTGATTGGCGACATAGGCATGGTATAAGTCTGTGAATTAATCCAGGACCTCAGGGACAGTGATGATTTGCCTTTCACAATTGATAGTGGAGTTAGCAAGGCAGAACCGGGGGAGGCCAAGGATGATGTTTTCCTTGCCACAGTTCATGAGGTAGAAGAGGACCTTTTGGTTAATCTCTTCTCTGATAGCAACATAGAGTTTGGTGGAGAATAGGATATCTCCATTAGAGTTGGTGGATTAATCCACATTTTGGATGTTAATTGGTTGATCAAGGTGGGTGCAAGGGAGTTTGTGTTTCTGAGTGAAAGCCCAGTCAAGACAAGAAATTTCTGCTCCTGAGTCAACAAGAGCAGGGGAGTCGATGACTTTCATGGTGTGCGAGGGTACCACAAGCTGAATGGAGATACACATAGCTCTATTGGATGTGGATACTAGTACAGACACACAAGAAACAAAATGTTGGGGAGGTACTTGTATTGACAGAGTCCTCCCTTTCAAAAATCCTTTGCCTTCACAGCTTCTACATGGACTTCTTCATTGTTGTCTTTGTCCATCAGGCCAGGTATTTCTTCTTTGGCCTTGGTGACCTTTTGGTCAACCTTGGGGCATTGGAGAAGGTCCTTGAAGATGGGGCACTTGTTGGAGAAGTGGCCTGGTTTTCTGCAGCAGAGGCAGAGTCCTTCTTGAAGCAGCATTCATGCTCTTTGGGGGTTAGTTTTGGGATGCGAATGGCATCGACATCTATAGCATTGGGATCCTTGTAGTGGATGGTCTGGGTGGGGCGAGGGATAAAGGTGGGGTCAAGGTATACTTGTGTTGGCAGGCCACAAGTTTAGCATATTTGTGCTGGTTATCAAGACAGGAGGCATTCTTGATCCAATTGTTGATGGTTAAAGAGATAGTGTCTATAAGGTACACCTTTTTAGAGAGCGAGGGAGGGATCCACATGGCAAAGTAGTGGCAGATGGTGGCTGCCTCAGTGAGCCCTGCTAGGCTGATCTGGTTGCAGAATTCTGAGATATATTGGCTGTGGGATGGTTAGAAGGTTCTGTTATGTCATGCATTGATGCAATAGGTGGCCAGCCAGATGGGGGCATTGGCAGCAGTGTTGGGGCTGTTGTGATTGGTTGCCGCATCGCTGTTTCATCTTATCTTCGGCGCCAATCTTATCTTATCTTATCTTATCTCACAGCACCTATCTTATCTGTAGGTCTAGACTGGTATTATATGACCTATGATGTATGGTCTGGACCATGACGTCAACATGACATTATTGCTGACTGATGCATGACATCATACTTACTAAGTAGCTTTAAGGTAGCCCTTCTGTACTTGGTCTGTGCATGATAGTCAGTAGTATATAAGGTAGCGTACTTGTGGTAGTCGCTCCCCAGTCCTATATTGCAAGTGTTGTTTCTTATAGGGAGCCTTCTCTTAAGACCACTTTCCTTCACCCACATCAACAACACAGCTGGATAGCCAACACCAGCCTGCAACCTCTGTGTGCAAGGACATCAAACCAACACCACTCATCTTCGACAACTGTCGGTATCTCTTTCTTCCTCCTTCTCTCTGAGTTCACTGTTACACGTGTACTCTCACCATCACTCGAGTCTAGGTTAGGTTGCATCAGGGGCTCTCAAAGTGAGCCTTAAACTTCTTGATGAACTTGTTTCAGGACCCCAGGGTCATGTTGGTTCCTCGCATGCTCTCTTCGATAAAGGTATCAGCCCAGGTAAGGGCACTTCCATCATTCATGAAAGATAGGGTGAATCCAATCTTCTTCTTGTCAGTGGAGTAAATGTCAACATTAACAGTGAGATATCTCTGCACCGAAAGGAGCCAGGGCATGGCATTATGTTGTTTGCCTGAGAAGGCCTTGGTTGGGTGAGGTGAAGTTCAGTGGGTTTTGAGGACATTATGGGCATAGAGGGGTTGGGGCTAAGTGGTGATGGGGAAGCTGTGCTTTCAGAACTGGGGCTAGGAGGCAATATGAATCTCCAAGAGGAGGAGGTTGCAATGAATGGAGAGGGTGGGTGGGGGCACCACTTCAAAGGTGACAGAGGGGCCAAAATGGCTGTGGGCTACAACAGTGGTAGTTACTTTTCAAAGAGCTTGAGCCTTTTGTTATGACAGGCATGGGTAGTGTCAGTCATAGACTCAATGCACAGCCTAAAGCTGCAAGGCAAAGATGAGGAGCATAGGTCCCAAGTGCAATGCAAGGAGACTGGTCACTACTCCACCTAGGCGAGTATGTAGCAATGTCAAAGATAAAGGCAGAGTGTCCTCAAGCGAAGATGCTGTGAGGCCAAGGGGTTCATAGGGAGAGCAAGAAGAAGCGAGAGGGTCAAAGATGCAATAGATTGCTATCTTGAGTAGGCTTAAGCTGAAGATACATTGCTTGTGCTATGCCTTATTTATAAGTTCAAGTCTTGTGCACAGACCATGCAGTACTGCAGTGTGGTAAGAGAGGAAACTAAAAGGGGAAACTGAACATAAGGGGAAATAAGTCATGCACAGCATGAAATGAGTCATAAGGCTGTGTATGATAGAAATACATGGAATGTCATGGAATATATGAGTCAAAGATGAAAGATGAGGAAAATGCACAGCCATAACACTGACTAATTGAAGGGCTGTGCATGTTTAAGTAATACAAGGTGATAATAAATGAAGATGAAAGGAAAAAGAGAGGCAAATCATAACACACAGGAGACCTGCTGGAAGGGATGAGAGGCAAGGGATTTATGGTGGGATGGGTGTTAGCCTTATGTTGTTGGCAGAGGGTGCAGCCTTCAATGTAATGACGAACTTGGATGGCAAGGCCAGACCACCAGAAATCATGGGCAATAAGTTGGCAGGTTTTCAGATAGCTGGGATGGCCAGCTAAAGGGTGATCATGTGTGCATGCTATGATAGTGAGGTGGTCTGGTTCAGAGACATAAACATGATTCCAGTAGTAAAGTGACCTAGCAGGACATGACCATTGGTCTCTACTAATCACAGAGAAAATGAATAGGAAAAGAGGAGAACTGCGACTTAGGTCACAAAGACACAAGAGGTCAAAGCTGGGGCTTGTTGTAATCTTATTCAAATTCACCTCTTTTCTGTGATTTCAATGGTGTGGCACACTGCATTATGTAATATGATGTCACTGGTCTAGACCAATCATGTGATATGACATCAGTAATGACATCAGAAGTCTAGACCACCTCATGTTAGACACATGTAGCTTAGTCATACCTCATGTATTTAATATCGTAGTAGTGGCCAAGAGTCAAGCTGAGCCCCAGCTTAGACCTCTTGTGTCTTGTGACCTAAGTCACAGTCCTCCGTTTTCCTTTCTTTGTGGTTAGTAGGGGCCAATGGTCATATCCTTGTTAGGTCACTTCATTAGGTTGAAGCTGCCATACGTTCATCTCTATATTCACACTGGATACACATGTGCAAAGCTTGTCCTCATTCCTCATTGTCAGAAAGCTGATCCACAGGCATGAAGTGGACATCATTCTATTGGGAATGCAGTAGCACTATGATAGCTAGGAGAAAAACACTCCTATATAAAACATTTTGTTATATGGTCATCTGCTGTCATACTCATTTGCTTTGGTAGCACCTAGACCTCATTCGAGAGGACATGGCTATCCACGAAGAAATAAGGATCAATCTCTTGGTACAAAGTGGGTCAGTGCACTGGTACTACCCATGCAAAGTAGCAGAATCATGATATCTTCTGTAAGAGTCACAGCCTTGGAGAGCTAAATCTTCAGCCATAGCCAGGCAGTACCCCAGTTCCCCCCCCTTGACTCTCTGGTCCTGAGCTGGCATACAAGACTCGTCCTCATAAGACGAAACCCTCGAGGAGCCCTCTTTGTGGTAGTGGCAAGTGAGTTTCCTTTTTCAGCATATGTGCATGATTGGCTATGAATACCTCACCATATGTAAGATCACCCCAAAGCCAGAGTGGAATTGGACAGGAAACATGAGTTTTCAACTTGAAGTAGCAAACATTCTGCCCCATCTCCTCCAACTGTTTTTCAACACTCATTGTTCCACTCCTCCTTCATCCAACCTTTATTCCACCACTGATTCCACATAACTGAAAATGTCTGGACTGAATCAGAAAATTGATGACCTTGCTGACAAGCTATCGAGCCTGCAGCTGGATGTGATAACCAGGGCCATGAGAATGATCAGCGATCCCAGCCTTTGGGATGGCAACAAGGCAACATTTTGCCTTTGGTGGGTAAAAATGAAACTTTATCTCAAAGTCAAAAATCTAGACAAGAGAGAATAAACATACACAGTCATCACTCAATTGGTGGAGGATGCCACCCTGTTCACAATCACAATCCTCGAAAAATATGGGGATGAAGCTGTCAAGGATTGGCCCTTGGTATCAGATGTTGAAACACTAATCACATCATATTTTGTCATAGGTACTCTTCACCATGAGGCCTACAAAAAATTATTAAATTTAAAATAAAGTGGTGATTTTATAATCTTCATGCAGGACTTTTTGGCATTGTTCTCCAATGTCAAATGTAGTAAGGAAGAGGCTGTGCACCTGCTCAAAAGGGCAGTGCAATATAAGATCCACATCAAGCATGAGTTACATGAAAAAGTGCTTGACGATGATGATTTCAATGGGCTGGTGGAAGCATACACCACCATTAATCAAAAGTTAGATTGGATCACATTGGCCCAGCCCAGCATTGGCCTGGCAACCCCTCATGTGCCAAGAGCAAGAAGACCTTTCAGTGCTCACCCTCTTCCTTGTCCCTCTGTCCTGGGACAAAGATTTACTCCAACTAGTCTTTAACCTAGTCAAGGTGCTTCTATGGAGATAAATCGCCAAATCCCCTGCACACTGTCTACTCCGGACAATCAGACTTGTTTCGGTTGTCAAAAGAAAGGCCATATCTGGGTGATGTGTCCAACCAATCCTTCTTGCCACCCCTGAAATTGTGCATTGTATGAGGCAAGAGAGGCAATCTCCTGTCTTCCTCAACAAGCCCCAGGGTACCCCACTGCATCCTGGCACCCCAAACAGCAGCAATTCTCCACTCCACCCCCACCCCCACAAGCACTGCAACCAGTGGCAATAGCCCACCATCAGGCATGGATGATAAAAGAAGCAAAAGCCTACTGGCAAGATTGGCTTGCAGTAGAGGCCTGTGCTAAGGCAGGTTTTTAGCGCTGACTTCAGATATAAGGGTGTTGAGGTCTCAGACAATATTTCTTTTAATTCTTCCCCTACTTATGAAAACCTTGTAAATACAAAAAATAGTGTTTTGGACTATGTACCAGTTTCTGATCTTTTTGATACATACTATGATGAGCCTGAATGGGAAGAAGTAGAACCTGTAATTAATTCTATTAATCTGTTCTCCTTGTTTACCTATGAGGTGTTTGACATGCGAGAACTCACCAAATGGCTCAAAATGAAAACTATAAGCCTGTCTCATTCCTGTCACATGAACTATTGTCCCAATATGGTAGCCCATCAGATGAATATTCCATTGTGAAGTCTCAATTGAGCTCGGCCCTGGAAGAAAAACATTGGGTGCTTAATTTCACACAAATACAAAAAAATAATGTAAATTATGGAACCCCTCACCAAATCTGAATGATGCCATATAAGACATGGCATTTATGCGAAAATGCTCTAGAAGTGGAGTTAAAACTACAAAGGAATGACCAATCATTGGTCTGGGTATCTGCACTAGTCGACAGCAGTGCTACACATTGTATTGTCAACCAAGGTTTCATAACTGCCAACGCCATAGCATGCGAAAGACTTGCATGACCTATAGAAGTCAGGAATGCTAATGGATCTGCAAACATGGGAAAAGGTATCACACACATATGTAACATTCAAGCAGAAATGAAGGATGGAAATCATATAGTGTATGTTATGACTGGCGTGGGTAGTGTCAGCTGTAGACTCGATGTGTAACCTAAAGCTGCAAGGCAAAGATAAGGGGCGTAGGTCTTGAGTGCAATGCACAGAGACTTGTCACTACTCTGTCTAGGTGAGTATATAGTGATGTTGAAGACAAAGGTAGAGTATCCTCGAGCAAGGATGCTACAAGGCCAAGTGATTCAAAGGGAGAGCAGAAGGAAGTGAGAGGGTCAAAGATGCAATAGATTCATCAGCAAAACCAGGATTTCGCCATAGTGCTCATAGTGTTCATAGTGTTTCATAGTGTTCATAGTAACTTATAGTAATCATAGTACTCATAGTATCATAGTGCCATAGTGTCATAGTATTCATAGT